>APFE030925421.1:49854-76426 GCA_000404065.3 Pinus taeda | reverse complement strand
CCCAAGGTGTTGTAAAGGCAGTTTTATCTTGGTCATCTTGGTGAACTCAGATTTGATTAAATCCTAAGAATCCATCGAAAAATGAGATCCTTGAAGCACCCACTACCATTTGTAAATGTGATCCATATTGGGTAAGGGGTAGTGGTCTTTGAGAGAGACTTTATTCAAATTTCTCAGGTCAACACAAAGTCTTATCTCTCCAGTTTTCTTCCTAGTGGGTACTAGATTTGAAATCCATTCAGAAAACCTAATAGGTGCAATTATTCCAACTTGATACATTCTTTTGACTTCCTTTTCAATAAGGGGAAGGAGGACTGGATTAATCCTTCTCAGCATTTGCTTAAAAGTTTTTTTATTTTCTTTCAAGGGTATTGTATGTTGGATAACAGAGGTGTCATATGATTTTAGATCCTCATAGCTCCATGCGAAGACATCTTGGAACTTTGTAAACAACTTAATGTATTTGAATTTTTGGTTAGGAGGCAATGCTTTGGATAGTTTTATCAATTTGGGATTTTCTATGGTTCCAATGTTGCAGTCTTCAATTTCTGCATTTAATGGTTGCATTTTTGGCTTTCTTGGAATGTCATTTGAATCAAATATATCCTCCAAAGGAGTCAGGCCTGTGGGTAGGACGTTGTCCTTCAGTTCAATTACTTTGAATTCTTCCTCAGTTATTTCGTCAAAATTAATTTGTTTTAGCTCTTGTAGATTTTTGTGATTAAAAGTTGTTGGATGCATAATCAAATTTGCTACTTCAGCGGATATATTTTTCTCAATTTTGTCAATTTGTTGTTGATCATCAATAGTGCTTGTATCTATGTTTTTACTTGAGAATTCTTCTTTTAGAGTGAGGAAATTATTGATTTGGGTATCATTGTCAAACACTTGCCAATTTTTCACATTATCTGGGACAACAGGTCTGTGTTTTATCTCAGCAATGAAGTGATGATTGGGCTCAAATTGCAGCTTGCAAGTGCTGGCAAAGTTTTCCAAACTATGTGCATGTAGGTTGTGTTTTCTTGGAATTTTGGTGAGCTGTGATTCCAAGAAGGTGTTCAGAATTTCCATGGTTGCACCCCTATAAGCTCTTAGCCTACGATCATTTGTAACAAACTTTCCCTTCATCTGTTGTATTATCAAATCTAAGTCCCCTATAATTGAAATCTTGGTCACCCCTAGACTTCTCATCAGTTTAAGTCCCAATAAAAGGGCTTCATATTCGGCCACATTGTTTGTACATTTGAAATTTAGCATATATGCATGACCCTGAGCATGGTCATTTTGTCTGTTGTGTATCCAGATCCCTGCCCCTACTCCCAATTTGTTTGCTAATCCATCAAACTCTAAGTACCATAAGGTTTCTTGATCACTACTAGTCTCAGGAGTAATTGGAACTTGCTTAGTGGGCAGTAGGTTTGAGCTTTGTAGCTGATATGATATATCTTGTTCACTTGTTACATCAATCATATCAACAATTTTTTGGTCTTGGTCACTAGATTGTTCATTTATGCTCATTGTATGTGCCATTTCTAGGAGTTTGGCCTTAGTTTTGGGGCACATGTCAGCATTGTATAAGATAAATGAATCCATATCAGAATGTATAGAATAGATGGGGAAGTTTTGGGGTTTATCTTGACTGCTGACCACATATTTCATCAATTTTTCCCCGTACAATCTCTTTGGGTGGCCAAATACTAAAATGGTGGGATATGACATATCTAGTTGCAATGATCCTTGGAGTTTTGCACCCCAAGATCTGGATAAGAGCATGCCATATTTAGGTGCGATATCAGCCACCACCACATCCATCAAGATTGTTTTGGCTGGATATTGTACTAAAAACACACAAAGATCTTTGATTAGGCCTAGACACCTGACCTAGATGGAATCAGGTGAGAACAAGTCCTTATATGGCCTTGTGATGTCTAGATCTAGCTTTTCCACCATTGACTTGGGCATTAGATTATGGGAAGTGCTTGAATCAAGCATTGCATTATGTAACACTTTGTCATGAATGTTCAAGCTTACATAGAATGGAGGAACTCCTCCATCTATTGTCTTGCCATTGACTTCAGGACCAAAAAACAGCTCTGGTTGATCATCTAGGACATTGACTGCATCCCTAGTCTCTGATATTTGAAGTGACCTATTAATATGTTCCCTGTAGACCTCATGTTTAGCCAATTCTGGTAGTGGCATGGCTATCTTTATCTTACCTATTTTTGTTTCTAAGTTGAAAGGTTTTTCCACTTGAACTCTTGTATTGTGGACAACAGACTTTTCCTTTTTTGTTTTGTTTTCCATGTTCTTTTCTTTATCAGGACTGCTATAAGGAACTGCACCTGCTTTGGAATTTACTACAGTAGATCTATTCAAAATTTCTTCTGGAAAGGAAGAAGAAGATGGCTAATTGTTTGATGGTTCCAGGTCTGAAATGTCCTCTATGATGGGCTCTTTTGGGTTGAGGTCTATCTCAGCAGTGAATTCTATGAGGGGAGAAGTATTCTTAGCACTCTTGGGCTGTTTGGTATCTTTAAATTTGGTAGGTTCAGGTACATTTATTGTTATACTTCTCAATTTGTATTGCTTATGAACTTCATAGACTGATGCATCATAGCCTTCTTTAAAATCAAATGATCCTCCAGACTTGGTTTGAAATTGATTTAAATTATCAGCCTCTTGATCATCATGTGTCAGGAAAATTTGTTGCTCACCGTTTAAACCCATTAGATTAATTTGTGTGTCCTCTGTAGGCTCACCAGAGGTTTAGGCTTCAGCATAATTCTCTTGAAATGGGGGTCTGATGTTCTGATCAGGGCCAGTCCTTCCAGCATTAGGGTTTTGATTCTTTCTAAAATTTGGGCTTCTTGTTGTGTTACTTGGTTATCCTTCCCAGGATGATTTCCTTTCAATAGTCTCCACCCTATCTCCTAATCTATCCATACCTTTAATGATTGCATCTAGCTTTTTCTCAAATGTTGAAGGTTCTTCTTTGAAAGTTGTTCTTATTTCAGTTCTAGCCCAGTTTCATTTAGCAATAAAGTTTTCCTCTACACTAACAACTATATTCTACATGTCTGCTAGGCTTAATGGCGCTCTTTACCTCAACTGATATGCCATGTCTGAATCAAATCCATCAGGGAATTTGATCAAGGCAAGGTCAGGAGGAGGTCTAAGGTTCTGAGGAATGGCACTATAGACATTATTGAACCTTGCACAATAGTCTTGAATGGTCTCTTGTGGGCCCCTTTTTAAATTATCATATTCAGTTAAAATGTGTAAAGGGTATTTCTTCTTTTCCCATCTGTTTAAGAAGGATTGATATAGGGCCTCAGGATTGGCTATAGAATTTGCAGCAAGTGCTCTAAACCAGGTCCTCACATCACTAGTTAGAATTTCGACAAATATTTTCATTCTCACATTATCATCATTGATTTTCATAGTTCTCAAAATAATCTTGCATTTTCTTGGTGTGTTGTTGAGCTATATAGGAGCTAGTACCATCAAAGTAGGTGATCTTGCTTTGATAGTATTGAGGCATAACCCCTGGATTGGCAGGAAACTGCAAAGGAGCATAACGGTTGGCCATATTTACAGGGATAAATGGGACAACAGGAAGGAATAAGAGGGCTGGAACAGGGGGGACAGGAGTGGAAATATGAGTGGTGGATGGCGGAGTGGAAAGAATACTTTGAGGGGTGGATGAAGAACTTGGAGAGGCTGTAGTATTGATAGAAAGAAATGTTGCTCTCCCAGGGGTAAGCTCAGATTTTGTAAGGTTTTGCTGAAGTATATCAAGGTCTAAATCAGCAGTTTCTAGACTTTCTTTTCTCCTAAGGGTTTTGGGGATCAAGTTAGGATTCTCAAAGATAGCTGAGGGATTAGGATCTAGATTTGATCTGGTGTAACGAGTTTTCTTTTTTGGAACCAACTTCTAAATCGATTTTTAGTATTTTTCCTTTGAATATGTTCAGAACAGGGAAGCTAATTACCTTTGATTCAGGTCCCCAGTGGAGTCGCCAATAATGTTATCACTCAGGTTGTTCCCTAGCTCCAGAAGGGAATACGGCCGAGGTAACCACTAACCAATATTTTAGCTGCAGATCCTAGCCAATATGCAACTAGAGAGGGCTCTCTCTTTGTGGTTTAGATTTCTTTGATAATATGTTAGGCTAGTTATGAAGCACAAGTTTTGTTTGGTGTTTGGAAGATGACATTCAATAATACAAGGTAGTAAGTTGAGAGAAGTTCAAACCATTGGGTTGATGGAGTCTAATGAAATAAACTTCTGGGTATTGTTTCTTTCGCAAGAGGAAAATTGCAGAGCAAGATAATTAAACACAGAACAACATTGAAGCTGAAATAGGATGAAATGAAGTCAAGAAATGAAAGGCAATCAAGAATATTTCATTATGTTAACAAAGGGAAATTGTATAAACATTATCAGGGAGAAATTAAGAATTCCTTGATGATATTTAGTGTGGAAGAACCAGGGAGACAAGAGCAGTTAAGAATTCTTTCCTATGCTAGTCTTGCGGAAAACATAAAAAACTACATGAATTGAACACAGAGTACAACAAAGTAAATTCTAGGTTATACTTTTTTCCTATAATTTAGAACATGGTATTCATATGATAAATAGAATACAAATACAGTAACTCAAGAGTAGAGGAAACTTATTGATCCATGCATCAACACAAGAATTTTGCAATACATCCTTTAGCCATTGATTCCATAACCAGCAAATTCACCAACACACCATCCAACAATTTTATTTCAAAAGAGTTCTCAAAATTTACAGAGCAGGTCCAGAATGATATTCATCAGCCAACACTAATACATCTCTTTTGAAAGTATTTATAATGAGCTTACAAAAATACCCCGTAGGGAAATATCAAGACATAAATTTATCCATTTACTCTGGCAGGGGCACTAATTGATGTGGAAAAAATCGCGCAGCAATAAATGAGGAAATAACTATGCTGTACTAGCTGCTTTAGGTGTCCTGTTATTGCTGACATTTTGGCTCTGATAGTCGGTTGGTGGACGCTTCTCTGATGTGCATTCCTGATGTGCTGTCATTTGCCACATGTGCCTGAGTTTGTTTCACCTTTTGGCGTGAATCTTCTCCTTGGTTGATTTGATTTTCTGATAGGAGACCCTGATATTACCTTTTACCTGTAATGCAGACAATTTACAAAAAAGGAGAACCAAACTACCTTGGTAATACCTCTAGTATGCTCTGCCACCACTGATCTGTTGGTAATTGATTCTTTCTCAATTTAATAAGTGTCTCATAAGCTTCAGTGTACCTGTAATAATTTGGCTGGAAATAAAAAAGATGTGCCACCTCATGCTCAATAAAAAACAAACTTTCCAGTTTATCATATAAACTTTGTCCAGAGGGAGGCACTGTCTCTTCTGAGTTGCTTGATGATGCTGTAATTTAATTTTACACATAGGTATTTAGCCTATGAGCATATTGTTCCTATTTTAACAGCTTCCCACGGCTAGTGACCATGCTAGGTAAACCTTTTCTCTGTAACATTGCAAATTTATGTCTGAAGGCTTCTGTATTTGTCTTCATTTCCTGGCATTTTCTTTCTACTATTTGAACAAAATTCCCCATAGTTAGCAGCTTCTTGACTCTTAAAATAGTCTCTGTCCTGTTACAAATGTCTAGAGATGCTAATTGTTCACTGGTATGAGTGTTTAGAAAATGAATCATTTGATTGGCTTGCTTAGGCTTATTTGCCAATAATACCCTAGCCTTTTGAGTTTCATATTGGGCTATTCCTATCAACTCTATCTGATCAAAAATAGTTTGTATTGCTGTCCATTGATCAGCAATAGCTTGGCCAATCTTATCCCACAAAATGATCTTAAGTTCTGTCAGAGTTCTATGGAGAGTGAGGTCCTTCTCCAAGGCTTTTATCTTATTCTCTAGGGCCTTTACTTCCCTTGTTTTCTCAGCTACAGTCATTTTTTACTTGTCATAACTAACCTCAATTTTGGCTAGTTTTTCCTTGGTTTCCTTTAATTCTACCATTTGGATCTCCAAAGCCTTTATTTCTTTCATCATCTATGCTCAGGTTGGCCTCTTGTAGTGCGGTTGCTGTAGTTGCTGCTGAAGTTGAGGTACCTATTGTTGATGCTAGATCAAGGGGAGGGGTTGTTATAGTGACTGCTGGAGGAGGAGCGGTGAGAATTGGAGCTGTTTGAGCTGGCTGAGAGGCCAACTCCTACTGTTTTCCTTGTAGAGCTTCTTCCAAGGCTTTCTCTGTATCCAACAATCTTTGGTTCATCCTCATCAATAAACCGACCACATCCTCTTCTTCTTTTTGATGTGCCACCTTTGTGGTCTGAGGGTGTATTGTAGCTGGCAGCTTCAGTTCTCTTCTTAGGGCTGCTATGTCTTCCTCCTTCTTTCTTATTAAGGCCTGTGCACCTTTGGGATCCTTGGGATCATGTCCTAATTCTATGATAATTTATTCCAAGGATTTTATTCTATTATCCTTGGCTAATGAGGAGGCTTTTTCCAGCTCTAACTGGGCAGAAGTGTTATACAATGAGTTTTCCAATCTATGAGCCATTAGTGCTTTGTCTGCCAAGGTGGAGTATACCATTTCTCCAGCCTGTTTATGTAACTCCATCTGGTCTATTGGGTGGATGTCTTTAGCAAGAAATTCCAGATTGGTCCTGATATAATTTGCAGCTGACTGTGGCTGTTGTATAGTGGGCCTAAAGTGACTAAGGGTCATCTTCCCTGCCTAGATATCATAGGCTGCCATTAGCCTTTGTTGATTGGTCGGAGCCATTCTTAACAATTGGTTATAAAGCTTAAACCTCACTGGTTCATTTCTAGCTTTAATTTCTGTGAATGCTCTCTTGATATCAGAGCCTTGCTTGCTCTATTCCTTGGTGGATGTAACCTCCACACCAGGTTGTCTCTCTTTCTTCTGCTGAAATGAGCTAGTCGATGTTTCCAAAAATGAAGGGATCTGTTGTTCAGAAGTTCCCTCACCCCTAATGTTTCCCGTTGTTTCTTCTGTGAATTCTTCTTCAGAATAGGGGTTTAGCCTTTGTCTCTTGTCACCTTGCTGATCCGTAGATGCCCTCTAGGTGTCTCTTCTGGTATGTCCCTCTTTTTGGCTCTTTCCTCATTATGAGGGGATTGTAGAATAGGGATCTCGGCTGCCTTTACTTGCGTTGAAGGGCCTTGTTCTTGACCCTTTTCTTGGTTTGCAGCTGGCTATTCTTCCATTGTATTATGCTGCTCTGAATGTTGTATTTCTTTACCTTTCCCTGTAGGTGGAGTGGTTTCTTGAGATGGCTATTGTGAAGGTGTAACAGCTGATGTGCTTGCTCCAATATGTTGAGGCTATGTGAAAAGTACCTGTGCAAAATAATCCAGGTCAATTCTCTTCTCAGACTCTTTCATTTTTTTTTCTAATCTTTCTTCTTCAGTAAGATCTTCAATTAGTGTGCCTTGTACCCATTCCTGTCGATTAGCTTATTGTTTAATGTGAGGGATTGGCTAGTGCACATATCCTGAAAGCTTGTTTTTGACTCTCCTATAGCTTATGAAATGTTCAGGTCATATGGTGCCCAATAAAAACTTCGTTTTAGCATGAGTTCATCCCTTAGCATATTGTCTACATCATTCCAGGCTTCTTCCCTCTTATTGAAAACAAAAGGACCCAATTGATGACTTATCTTGAGCTGTGCCTCTTTATTTTTGCCATGGAAATGAGTCAAATCTGCACTACTAAATTGCCTGAAATATTCCAAGGCAAAGAGTCTCATGGGGACATATTTTCGCAACTTGTAGGGGGGTAATTCACAACCATAAATCCTGATCACTGTATGGTTTTGGTAGAAATACCAATCACCAATGCTATAGCCCCTTGAAAGATGTAAAATTCTCTGCATTTCAACAGTGAGCCTACCAGGAGGAGGAGTCATCAATAGGCAAGTGGTTGGGTAAATGAACATGTCAATGAATTCACAATATGTGTATGGTGAGCAGTGAACTTCATGGAAAACTGAGGTCCAGAAAATGAGAAATCTCCTCTCTCCTTTGGAGTCTAGTTTCTGAAGAGGAACTTGGAAACTATTAGGATGATAGTACAATAGCAGATGGTATATGTAGGATGTATACTTGAACACTCTTTCTCTCTCCAACATCATGAACTGCTCATGGATTTTGTTTGCTATGAAGGTGGCATAGTCATACATGACAGCAAGGGGTTGTCCTGGAGTGAACATGGACATTAGCAAAAACACAGTTTCATCAACAAACTCACTGGTTTTGCATCCTAGAATGTAGGATATCATGTCTATTAGGAGTTTCCCTGTCTCATTGAATGAGACTTGATGATAAGGTGGAGGATGATCAGGCTGGCACTGTGGTTGCATAAACAACTGACCTAGTCTTGTTATTTCTGAGCTAGGCAGCTTCGCACCTTGATCAAGCAGAAGTTTCATGGTGAGAGGAACCAGAGGTTGAGTTGGCTCAAAGTTCAACATCTCATTTATGGACTGAGGTGTAATATAGAACAGTACAGATCTAGCTGGAGTGAGGATTGCTCTTTGTGTGGGATCATGGTTTGCACAACATAAATGAATGAAATCAGGCAGCACATTCACTGAAGGGAGGTAGTAGATAGGCATGTTGGATTCCTAGATGGGAGGTAGTAGATAGGCATGTTGGATTCCCAGATTCTCAGGACATCAGTGTTATTTCTATGGTTATTTCTAAATTGACAAAATGTTTGCAGGTGAGACTTGAGACCCATCATGTCCTTAATCTGGAAGTCCCTCTCTGCCAGAGGTAACCATTCCAAATCCTTATGTGGTGCATTCAAGGGTGCAATGTTGAGAGCCACTGGATCCTCCATGCTTCAATTTGTTAAGTGACCCTAATCTTGAGTTTGGAGCTCTTTGGAGTAACAGACAACAGAGAAATGGACTTGGTTTCCCGCAGGAAATTACAGACTGAGCTATGCTTGTGGAGATTGCTAGTTTTGGTGAAATTTATAGTCACAACAAAGTTTACAGAATTGGCTTGGAATGTTGGAAAAACAGGGGAAGAGCTCTCCCTTTACAGGTGTTGTTTGGCGATTTTACAGGCGGAGACGAGCTTGAATTGCAGTTTTATGGGAAATTTGCAGATGCAGACAGAATTTGCAGGCTTTTCTTCAGTAACAATGGTCAGACAGTGACTTTAAAGTGCACAGGTTTGCAGGCAACAACTCATTTGACTTGAATTTAGCTTTTTGGGTAATTTTAATAGAGAAATTTCGCAAAAACAGGGTTTGTGGGCGACTATGGAGTAAATACCTATTTTATGGGTGCTTGCTGTACATTGAAGACTGTAGGCCAAGCTGAGGTAATGCACTGTGGAGTTGACTTCACTGGGTGACGGAATGTGCAGGTTTGGTGGCAAATTCGTCGTAATTTGCATGTAGGGGTTGTGCAAGTCAACAAAATAGCAATAAACAAAAACAATCGTTTTCCCGAGTTTTTATAAAAATTTGGACTTTACAGGCTTTTGGCACTTTTTGGGGATGACATCAGCATGACGTATCTTTTGTTCGATAGTGGAGTATGGAAGGTGACGTGGTTGCTGACATGGTTGCTGACAAGGGGGATGACATGGCGGACATGGCGGATGAAGGGCAGCGCGGGTGATGACGTGGTTGCTGACGGGATAGCGACACAGGCGGTAGGATAAAGGTGGTATACGGTTTCCATCCGACCGCCTTTGGTACAGGGGCAGTTTCTGTTAGAGCGGGCCCGATGCAATGGGAATAGGTCAAGTCTCCCTGGGTACGACAGAAAACCGCCGACCATCGGGTGCTAGCGACCTGACATCGGAGCGCTTCCGATATCGATGAGGACCGTTAGATCTGGAGAACGTGATCCGACGGTGGACGGGAAGGTGAGTTGTCGGAGGTTTAATAAAGCAGCGCGCGCGATAATTTAAATTATTTATAAAGTTTGGAGGGTTTCAAACTTTAGGTTATCGAGAAATGTGAAACGGATATGGTAATTTAATTAACCAAATGTTAACTATCCCGGTTTATTGTGTGGCGGGTATGGTTATTTGTTTGACCAGGGGTCTAACAAATCCCGGTGGGACACGTGGTGGGTTATCATTGGCCCCAGGCGGACCAATGGCTCCCAAGGAATTTTTAAAACATAGCCATATTAGGTGGGGGCGGGATATATATGATGTTTTGGATTTTTTGCTTTTTATATATAGTAGGGGTAGGGAAACTTTATAGAGTTATATACTAAAGTTAGGATGTTAATATGACAAATGATAGGGAAATGCTAATTTTATAGGGTAAAACTTAGATATTTTTAGGAAATGAAAGGGAAATGAGATGATTATATTTACATAAGAAATGTGGCTTGTGTTGACCAAGTGAGCACAACGTTTTACTTAGTAATTCTCAAAAATGCAATGAATTAGGACTATTGAGCAGATATCAATATCCCTAGGGGATGTTAGTGAAGCTTGTGGGGGAAATGAGAGGGGAAGTCAGTCATGCTCCATTGAACTTGTAGCCACTTTGCCATGATGTTTGTGATACTTTTTAAACTGAACATCACTCTGCTTTCTGCAACCTCATAATTATCTACCTACCCAACCTAAAACACCTAACATTTTTTCTTCCTTTGATTGGGTGCATTTGAACTAGCAAACCCTGCTTTTCCTCTTTTCTTTTGGCTTCCCTCCTATCTAAATCTATCCTTATTTCTACGAAGGGCTCAGATTGAGTGGTTGGGCCCTTTAATTCTCTATCTCATCTACTGATCTGCCAAGCTTGAATTGTTTGAGCAAATCTTATTCTCTATTCTAAAACAAAAAAATTTAAACATGATCTATCGAGGGTTAAACTATCTGGCTATTCATCCTTTGTGAGAAAGTCAGTGATTGCACTTTTCTGATTGCACTTTTTAACAAGCCACTTTCCTGGTCTTTCTTTGGGATTCCTTTCCTTTCTCTTTATCTGAATTTTGATTTATTGATAATATGGAACCTTTGCAGCATGAAAAGGATTATCATATTTGGTATTTCCATAGTCAATCATGAGAAATGACACCTATTGGTATAGGAACCTAACACTAACTAAGGAGCACAAGGAATGCAGAGAAAATATTATGAAAAGCTTTGGTCACATGGACAAGACAAGTTAGATTTGACTCGATCTCCTCAGTTTCTCCCATACGCCTTCTTGCCAGCGACTGGATCTTTTCAATCACTCCCACTAGCTTGGCTCCATGTGACTAGGGCAAAGGATAAAGAAAAACATTAGAATATTAGTCCAGGGCCTCTGCCAGCTAATGGATCACCTTCTTTACTTCCTAATTAACCCTCCAAGCCTATGTGACAATTCTACAACTGATGAAAAAGGCTAAGGACTCTTGCAACAGGTCAGTGACAAGCAATGCCTAGTCTCCCAACCTCATCAACAATACCAACACCTCCATCTCCTTAAGCAACAACCACAACCTATCCAAACACCTCGAACAACTATAACACCATCTCTAACTCCTATATAAGCATATTTGACTCCTAAAACAACAACATCATCTGATCCAACTGCCTCCAACATTGTTAGAAACACCTCCAACATGTGTAGCAAAATACCCAATGATTCTAACATATGTAGAAGCATATGGAACAAGTGTAGAAAAATCTAACCACATGCAAAAGAAACATCTCAAACATATGTGGCAAGTCAATATTAAACCTATGGCAAGCCATCATACCATGCATTTCATCCATATCTACTCAATCACCCATTCCTGCACTAGGTCATGTCATAAACATGTTGACATTAATGCTAACTAATAAGATTATCAAGCTAAACACTGCAACAACCAAAAAATCATCACACATCATGAGGTAGACATAGGCCTATGATGAACAACACCAAGACCTTGTTTCCATCAATTCCAACACTACAATACCAACAAATGTAGCTAAAACAAACAAAATTAAACTAAACTAAACCTACTCCTAGGCTAACAAAAGATAGGTCAGGATTACGTAAAGTGAAATTTCTAATGAAACCAATGGGAATTACCTGACCTGTATCATAGATGGAATCAATAACAAGAAATATCATCAAGAAAAAGACATAATAATAAAAATAACATGGGACATGTTCAAGAATGTGAAGACAAAAAAATGAGTAGAAAAGTACAACAACAAAGTATGCTCTAAACATTTTGTTGATGCATCATGATATTTACACCCATTGCGATAGAATCTCATATCAAAGCATCCATTCTAACTTCCATCCTTGGAAAACATGAAGAAATATAAAAAAAATTATGTTGGGCACAGGGGCTTGTGAAACATGATTCCTCCAACCATTGAGAAATAGGGTTGTGATGATAAGATGAAGTATCTTGAGGTTGAAAAAGAGGGTCATTTACAAATTTTGCGATCACCTCATGATGGTTTTCCCTAAAAATAATACAAATTTAATAATTCTTGGAACATCCATCAAAATCACGAGATCCTGACATAATAATTGGGGTGGGCTGAAGTGTCTTAGTGTCTTCACATGGTTTTAAGATATTCAAATATAGATCAGCAAAAATTGGTGGCTTATAATAATTGACAATTGAAGACAAAAGATCATTACTATATGAATAATTATATATTTCAAGAAAATCATGACGAAAGTTTTTCTTTTAAAAATGAAGGGAATCGTCATTGTTTGATGAATTATAAATAGGTACTACATGAAAAAAGGGGGTTGCATTATTTGTTTCTTCACATTGATAAAATGAGGGATGATATAGATTATGAGGAGAGAAGGATCCTCCCGTACCTTCCTTTGATGTAAAATCAACATTCCACCACTCCTTACTGTAATCAAAATTACCATCTCCGAGAGCTGACTCATCCACAGATGTGACATGTGTGATAGGATAATTGAAAATGCTAGGAAAATGGGTGTGAGGGTATGAAGGAATTAACGTATTAGATGAAAAATCATCTTTCATCGCATAATATTGTTCAAAATCATAATCCCTCACATAATCATTATGAAATATATCACAAGTTGCTTGGTATCCATTAACTCCATCTTGAACTTGATCCTCTGATGAAGCTGTTACAAAATGTTGATGTGACATATGAGAATCATGAGGATCAGAGGGGATATCTAATGGAGTGCAAGAGATGTATCAAGAAGAAACAATATCGTTGATCAAATAAGGTTCATGATTGAAATTAGCATCCAAATCTTCAATGGGAGAATATGGAGATAGTTTGACAAATTGATTTTCATGTTCTCCAACTGCAACTTGTGTGCATGGAGCTATTTGATTTAAAGAATAATGAGAAAAAGGTGAAGCCTCACATGGAATAACAATTTCTTCTTTTGAAAATTTGAGAGCTCCATAACCAAGGAATGTTGTGATAATTGAAAGGGATTCAAGTTTAGGGGGATTCAAAGAAATTTGAACAAGATACTTAAATTTATCTTTCATAAAATTCTAGTCTATATCATCCTCAAAAAAATCATAACAAAAGTGAATGAGTTGATCATGAAATTCTTCAATAGATTCATCAGGTTTGATTCTAGAATGAATAATATTCTTATAAACACTTTCATAATCATACCTATCAAAGGCATGATGAATATCCTTGACAAGATGTCTGGAAGAATGTATATAGGAAGACAACAAATTGCAACACCATTTCTTAACACATGCTTTCAGTATGAGGATGAAAAACATACAAGTAGTATCCTCAAAATTAATTTGATGGGAATCACAAAACTCAAGAAAGTGAGCGGTGTGCTCAAGGATGGTTGTTCCTCCCTCGCCATCAAATTTCAATTCTGACAAGTCATGAATAATTCATGTGGTCACTTTTATATTTGCAACTTTGGAAAAACATGTTGGGGTTAAAATATGGGAAGAATCCATTTAAGATTGGAAAGGTTCAAATGGACTTCATGGGCCTAGATTGTCATCTGGCACTCTTTCTAAAGCCAAAACATATTGACAGTGCTAGAAGTTTCCAAAAGGGAAGGGGATCTCCCCGATATGAAGTACCAATTAGACCCCACACTATTTGGAGTAGGAGCCCCAACACCAATATGACAAGTTGCCAAAAGTGGTAGTTTTAAAGATAGGCCTTGGCTACAACAAACACATAATATGAACTATGCATAACTTTGGTGATAGAAAGTGTATGAAATTTATGCGATATCAAGTGTAATGTACGAATGTTTTTTCACATCAAAAGTGAAAAAGTGGACCCCTTAAAATAAAATAATAGTACCTATATTAAAATAAACATATCAGCCCGATTAGTCAACCTATGAAGTAGTTCACAAGATAAAAATAGCATGATAGTATAAATAACACACATTCAACAAGACACATACTAAAGTTAAAAAAATAGTTCATTAACATTAGTCTAAATGAAACCATATACATCAAAAATATAAACATAATAGTCTTGCAACATTCACGACATATGAATGGATGTGTGTCAGCCTTGGGAGCTTCTCATTATAAAGTGAAAGTTCCAAGCATACATTTACATTGATGTAGAAATAGCCCCAATAGTGGAACATTAAGCCAACATGTGATTCTCCAAATAATGATACTCTTCCTATGCTAAACTAGAGAAGCCAAGGCTCCAAAAATTAGTCTCCAATCCTCTTTGGTTCCAATCCCTTTATTGCATTATGAGGGTTTATTTATAACAAATGAGATGAATCTTCATCTCCCGTTCTGACCCTTGACCTTCTCTCATGATTCTTTGACTTCTTTTCTCTTTTCCTTAACTAATGCCTTTTCATATTCCAGAATAAAGAGTTGGACTTCCACTTACATATTTTATTTCAAATATAGAAATACAAAAACCCATATAGGATAGAAATGGGTAGAGCTTAATAAGATAAACCAAACACATTAAGGTTGAGATTGAGGAAACTCTCAGGCCTAACAACTTCAATTTGTCAATCTTTAGTTACAAGTTATGCCAAGATTTTTATTGTGTGATGGTCTCCTCAAAATTTACAGGAATATTAGGTTGATAGCTTATTCTAGCTTCCATTGCATCTAGGTAGATGGTTTTGGAACCAGTTTGTGTCTCCTACATTAATAAGAACAACATAGCATTGATCCTAATAGTGCCACCAATATATTTTTGCATGGTGTGTCTATTAATATCCAAGTCTTCCTTGGTATAAATCTGCTTGAAGTGGTTCAAGTATTCCAAAACATCCTCCCTAACCATGTTTTTTCCCTTTACCTATGTAAATGACCCGAATGAAGGGATCTTATGAGATTTCACCAGGGAATCCACACCATTATACAACCATGCATAAGAAGCTAATATTTTGGCTATGAAAGTTTTGAGTTGTTTATTACTTCGCATTTTACATTTGCTTTCTCCAACTCAACTTCTTGTCTTATTTTCCCAGCCAAATTTGGTGGTGCACCTCTTTACTTCATTCCCAATTCATGAATTGCGGTGATGGCTACATGAATGAATTTAAGAAATTTTTCATTATTTCTTCATTTCTTCTACATATCATGCAAGGGGGAAACGGTGTTATGCACAGTGGCCAACTCCTCATAAAGATTCCTCATAGTGTCTACCAATGCTTGAACTTCACCATATATAGCCACCTGAAGCTCCTTCAACTAAACATGTGTGGAAGAAAACTTATGAATTTCTTCTTTTATTTGTTCTATTTGTTCTCTCAAATCTTGCAAATCCTTTGTCATTCGTTTGTGTTCTTCCATTGGATAATATATATTTTCCTTTGAAGCTCTTGCAAAGGCTAAGTTAGCTACGAAAATTGTTTGAGGATTCATTTTGGTATCCATGACAATCAACCTTTCTGTATTAATAAAGGAAATATGTATGAGTCCATTGGGAAAATATTTCTTCCTTTATTGCACTATTTTTATTGAAGCTCATTGAAAGTTAGGCTAGAAATATCCATGACTGGGTCCTCTTCTATATGAGTAATTTCTCCTTCATCACCTAGAGCTTTCCAATATATAGGAGGATGTGGAGACTAAGAGATTATTTGTTCTATACTGGGCATACTATCAACATATTGGTTCTATTACCCTTTTTTTACCTCCTTGTCTTAGAAAACTATTAGCTCTTCAATCTCTTGAGGAAGCTCTTGATCCTACTAATGTTTATTCTCTTCTTCCTATAGTTGATTTTGTCTTTATTCTTCTTCTTGGTTTAACAATACTTCTTCTTCCTCCTCCATTATTTATTCTTCTGGCATATTCCTTTTTTGTTGTTCTCCCTTTTCCTATTCCTCCTTCTCCATTCGCTCCTCTTCTTGCCTTTTTAGTTCTTCCTCTTCTTTCCTATTCTCTACTTCAAGTTATTTCTTCCTGTTTCTTTCTACTACCATGGTTACTTTTAGAATAGCTAGGTTCAATTTGAAACTAAAAGTTTTCTCCTCAGTTGGGTTATGAGAAACCTGCCTTTTATATTTAATTCTTATTGGGATGTGTTCTTCTAGTTGCCTTTCTTCGGGAGTAGTATCCCACTTTGGAGCCACATGGGAAGGGCCTTCCAAGCTACGTGGTTTGTGGGGCCTAGAGACATTATAGCAGTTTTTTATCTTCTCCTCTTTTGGCCTAGATAAAGTTCCACATGACTAATCAAAATGAAACTTGGCATAATATTGCTTGAAAATACCTCTCGGATTGTACTGATGATATTCTATCGTACCAAACCTAAATTTCTCCAACTCTTTAACTTCTCCTTTTGCAACGTTCAGGTTCTTGATCTTGTAGGATCCCACATGGAAAGGAAAAACAGGCCAAGTTACTTTATTTTTTCTCTAAAGTAGTATTGATAAGCCTTTGGGAAGATGATATGCAACCTCTTGCACGAATAACTTACCTGTTCCATAGCTCAGTAACAATTGTGATGATTTATGGTAGTAAAAAACCATTAGGTAAGTGAAATCTAGTGCGGAACACCAATCGACAACTTATGATACTCAGTTCATCACTGCATGGGAGATGCAAGGGTGTTTTTCCTCAAAAATCATTTGGTGCAATACTTTGAAGAGATGATCAACTAGCTTCTCAGTGACTCATTTTTAAATGAACTCTAAAATTAGCTTGAAATGAATGTGAACATGAGGTTCCTTGGGTGTCCACTTCCAATCCATGATAGGAAAAGAATTTTGCACATAAATACCATCTAACAGGTATCCATACATGTAGAATTTTTCTTGGTTTCCCTTAAGTGTAATTTTCGCCATGTTTACATTAATCCTAAGTGGTTGAGCCAAAAGGCCATACTAATTAAATATCTTGGCCTCCATGAAAATATGATGCAACATGTAAACCCATCCTTGAGGGAAGCACTCAATATTCTTATATGCACTTATTAGGAAGCACAATACTATAAGGTGCTAAAACACCTTTTTGAGGGATTTGGTCTTGTAAGTATTACTAGGTGTCTCACGAACTTAATTGGATTTTTTATCCATGTCTTGACAATTTCCTTGATGTCTAAATAGATAGTGATTGCATAGAAGTGTGAATCCATATATCCTTCAAGCTTAGGCAAGTGATACATCAATTAAATATCATGGGCTAAGTTAGAGGAAATCTCTTATCCACTAACGTTGTTGAGGGTAATTCTTTTAGTATCGAAGTGTTGCAGTATCCATTTGATGAAATCTGCACGACGTAGAACTGGGAATCTACAAGAAGCCTTGTGGAAACTTAATGGTTTGATTTTAATGTATACATGTTTGTCCTGCAGATCTGCCTTAAATTCTATAGTTTTCAATGAAATTTTGACAATTTTCCATGTGATGTTAGAGTCCTTTTCAATGAACAGATACATATTAGATAGAATAGGAACAATAACTAGAGGACTCTCAAACACTTCATCGATATTGCTCTTTGTTTTTCATTTTGAGGTTGATCCCTTGGGAGGCATGATGATGGCTACCTATGAAGAAGAGATGAGCTCAAAGCTTGTCATACCTGTAACAAGAAATGAACTCATGGGGAAACAATTTAGTGTAATCATATTAGTTCATTAATCAAACTCAAAGTAGCAACACACTAACCAAGGAAATTCATTACAGAATTTTTGTGCCCTAGGAAGAAGACTGAGCACTAGAGTTACACACTATGCTATGAGAGAGGGGACTGTGTAGTCTCAATAGATATGGAGGAAGCTTGAGGCTTTTCGCTACACATTGCATAGTCTGAGCTGGGCAAGAGAGAGAAGGGACTACACAATGCATAGTATTAGAGGCCAAGGCTCAGGATTGAGGATTGGATTTCTGTAATGCATAGCTAGGAAATCTAGTGATCATTCACTATGCAGTCTCAGAGGCCAAGAGGTGAGCTTGTTGCTTAAGGTTGTGCAATGTGTAGTAAGGGAGGAAGAAGGTGTTTAAGGATTGTGCACTTTTTCTATGGAAAGAGAGAAACTTCTAGATATGAAGTGGGGGAATGAACAAGTGCATATCAAATTTAGGATGAGTTAGATCAATCAACAACATGGGCCTGAAAATATCATGCAACTGGAAAAACATGCATGCACAAAAGGACCCAACAATGACAACTACTAGTAGGCAAAAAGAAAGAAGGCGATGTGACACTTATAAAAAGTAAATGATGGACTTAAAAAACATATGTACAAGCTAAAGATAATAGAAATTCCGGCTACCATGAAAAGCAATAGGAAAAATAAAACTCACAGAGACAAAAACTAAAAAAGTGATAGAAAAAGTGGCAAGAAGCGACGTGTGAAAAACTTACCCAAAAAAGTGTTGCAAACGAAGTCGAAATCTCCTTGATCGCATGAGGAAGTATAGAGAATCAAATTAAAGTGTGAAAATGAGCTCTACTAGCCTCTATTATATATATTTTCCTCATGCATCTAGGATTAAGCTTTATGTTAGACATGATAGAAAATAAGAAGGAAGCGACACTTGTCTTAAAATCGGAAATAAAAACTTTTTGCCACTTGTCCTAAGGTGATTTAGCACTCCCTATTTTCGAGGGATGACAAACTTCTTTCTCTGGGGAAATGCATAGTCTCACTGGTAGAAGGGATTGCATAATTTCTAGTGGCAAGGGAATTGCGTAATCCACTGACTCGGTGAGTTGTGAAGTCTTGACTCTTAGTGAGTGATTACACAGTTCACATGCTCAGTGACTGATAGTCTCTTAGGGATGCACAATTTTTATATTCAAGGGATTGCGTAGTTGAAATCCTTAAAGGATTGTAATTTTTTTAGAGGGAAGATTGACAGTTGGTGCAAGATCAAGGTAGAAGTTGGCTTGTTTTCAGAAGTTGTTTAGTTGTTGTCGACAAGACTTGGTCATCGTCAAGACAACCTATTGAAGTCATCACAAGAATTGTATGAAAAGAGAATTGATATTGAAAGTATGAAATAAGATGAACACTTTATTATCGTGAAAGATAAGTTCTTATGAACAGAAGGTAGGCTCCAATAAGAAATTACAAGAAAAAATTTGGAGGGGGTTGTAGTAGCTACAACAGAGTATTGGAAGACCAACTTTAAAATTTTTGAGGGTTTTCTCATGGGATGGATGCAGCATCTTAGGCTAAGTTTATTATGGCTTCTAAAATAGTCTTACAAAGTGTCAAACTGAGCTATAATAGAAGGGAAACTTGGAAAAAGCTTCAAGTAATCTACAATTTCAAATTTTCCTAATATTGTACAATTATATCTTATATTGATTGCAAGCCTCAAATATATTGTGTTTTGGGTTCATTTTATAGGAGTAACCACTAAATTTTACATTCCAGTCCCTACAAAGGATGAATATCACATATATTTATGATGTCTCAATGGCAGTCATTAATAATCTATTGCATATCTTTATATTTCTAAGTTTGGTTGTGCTCAACTTTCTTTAGAATGGTAACTTAGTTGTACCTTATGACTAGAACCATGATATGTTGGGAACATGAAATTTCAACTTATGTAACATGACCCTAGAATCGTGTAGTAGATAATGCTAAAAGGAAAACATGATTTCATCAATTGTGAAAGGAATCCTTGCCTCAAGAATTACAAGTGGGACTGCATAAAAAAGTACCATGTGTAAGTTGTAATGTTTCCTAGTTCTTTGTACCATAAAATACTTTTTTAGGTTTTTAACTTCAGTGTTTAGTACTGTAGAGAATGACTTGTTATTGTAGTTCTATGTTGTATTTATCATTTCCGATAATAGTTTCTTTATTTTACTATATAAATCTCCATCAAATATTTAGGTATGTGTTTCACTCTAGCATATACAAATAGGGTTTTTCGTAAATTATGATTTTTCATTATTCACCATCATCTATGCCAATATTATGCCTTAAATTCATCCTCATCCAATTCTAACATTAACTTCTTCTATGGTGGATGTCCTTACTTGTGTAGTAGTGATTACACTCAGTGGGGTATATGACTTAGCATCCCTATCCTACCACTTGGTGTTGCTTTTTCATTTATTCATAAGCCTAAGAACCCTCACTTTTACCTACCATGACCTGAAATTTGATCCATGATGCTTGTATCTTGGTGGTTTTTTTGCTATGTGATAAAATGGTTCTCATTATTTTTGTTGATTTATGGTTTCATGTTCTTTTCATTGCTTGTATGATGGTGCATACTATTATGCTCTCATTCACTTATTAATGCTTATTTTCATTTTATTCAATCTCAACCATGGTTCATTATCAACCATTTCCCTCCAATTTTAAACCATTTACCCATGGAGAAAATAGAAATGAGCAAACATTATTTGCACATTACCTTTTTTTCATTTATTTTGAATATATTGATTGTATTCTTTTATCATTTGAGTTACTATAAAATTATTCACTATGTAAGTTAGTACCTTCTAATATATAGAAGTTTTTATTCTTGAGATCCAATATTTTTATAGTTTACATTGAAAGGAAAAGTACTCACTTATTGTTTTTGTAATATCTTCATCAATTTCACACTATTAAATTGATAGTTGATATTAGTAATAATTGGGAATGAAAGAAAACTTATGGGTTAGAATTTTATACACCAAATTTCTACTAACCAAAATAATTCTTGTATCTCTCCACTTCCATTACATCCACTACATTTTAAAGTGAAAGTTATGAAAATAAGAAAATTGAAAGTTGAAAACACTTTAAATAATATGGGAAGTAGAAGTAAACTTGTTAGGACTATAAATAGTTATTAGAAGTTTGTTAATACTTGTATGATACTAAGGTATATTTTTCATCGCTATGGATGCTCATGGGAAGTGAAACAATATCTATTTACAAGAGAGATGATGAACACACGTATGAAAATTTTGTTTACTATAAAAATTCAAGCTCCTTGTTGATTTCATAACTTATTAGAACCTTACTTTTATTTAAATAAAATAATTTCATTAATACAATGCTTTAAAAAAAGTTTTTATTAATTTATGATTTCTAAAAATTAAATGACTCATATTTTGAAATATCTATTATATTAAAGATACTCTTAATTAATAGTAATACTTTAACGACGAGATTAGATACTGAACAAAGAGATTAAACACTTAAACTCTATATTTAAGAGTAAAGGATATAAAGATAATGATATCAAGAAAGCATAAGATGGGTTGAAGGAAACATCCTCTCTAAAGGACCTAAAGCTCATTGTGGTAAACTGTTCATACCATTCATTAAAGGAGTTATAGTAATACTGAAAAGATTTTGGGGAAGGACATATTCACTCAATTTAAACATTAGGAACAATTAGGCAAAGAATGATGCCTGTCAAAGATAACATCGAGCACCAAAAACTTAAGGGTGTTTGTAAGATTGATTGTTCTTGTGGCAGGAGTTATATTGGAAAGATGAGACACTCATCGCAGAAGAGACTAAAAGAACATGAAGCCGATATTAAGAACAAAAGATCACCCTCTTCATCCCTCGTTGAACACTCCTCAAAGACAAAACATCATGTTTGTTTAGAAACTGCCAATATTATCGCCAAGGAAGAATACTATCGAAAGAGAAAAATTAAAGAAGTGCTAGATATTATGAAGCATCCACATAATCTCAATAGGTATGGGGGGAACGAGATTAGTTTAAATTGGCTTGCTCTAAACAGACATATTAATTCTTCCAGTTCTTCCTCACAAGGTATAGTATCTCAAGTATAATTTTCTATCCTTTACCTTTTCCATTTTTTCTAAATTATATTTGATTTAATTAGCATTTTTAGTCCTTAGCTTTACACATTATTATATTTCAGTTATTGAACATTTATTATGAATGATTACTTAATAAATTAGTTAATTAATTATTATTAATAATTATTTATGCATAAGAATAATTATTTATTCATTACAAGTTAATAAGTAATTAATCATTAATGATTGATATTATTGTTAATAAGTAAATTAATAATTTTATTCTTTTTCTTAATTTCTTAGATTAATATTAATTATTATTGCTTGTTTAGTTAGCTAGTTATTAATAATTAATTAATAACCTTAATGATTATTATTAGTTAAAAAATAAAATTAATAAACATTATTAATCAATATTATTATAAATAATAATATATTATAATAAATCATAAATGATTATTTAATAATTATATTATTTATTTTATTTATTATTAGTCACATTTTCATTCCAAGTTCATGATTTGGCATTTAGATTCATAAATTAAGTTTTAAGTGCCAGCTTCTTCTTTTTATTAATAATTTTGTTTATTCATTATTTATTTCGTCTTCCATTTTGGTCATCACTTTTCCTCTTTCTTTCCTCATTCATTCGCTATCTTGAAGATGGATTCGCCTTTGGAATTTGAAACGTCAACAAGATTCAAGCTATACACTAAAAAAAATCAAACCATCATTTTCAAAAATAAATAATTTAGTTAAGATTTGCCTTTTGTCTATAATAGAAAACTGCAAATTAATAATAAGAGGTAATTTTTTCCAAATGTATCACTACTTATTATGGCTTGCCCTCAATTCTTATATAATATTAAACCTGGAATCTTTATAGAAATTTGGTCATTTTACATGTTTTCCTCTCTTCACCTGTTATAGCCATTTTTATCTTTTGAAATTTTGTTATCTAAAGTTTAAATATTTATGTTTTAATTTTAAATAATTTCTTTTACAAAAATTTCCTTGAAACAAGAAATTTGTTTTTGAATCTAATCTATGTACTGTCTCAAAGTCCGGATGTCCCAAAATCCCGATACTCCGAAGTTTCGATAATAGCCAATTTTTATAGAAATCAAATGGGAAAATGTTCCTCTATCCACAAATTATTATCTGATTTCATCAATAATATGTAATAATTCAAGTTAGGTATAAGTCAATAATACAAAAATATGATATATTGATCCCCGGTAGCTTAATGGTCTGCTTGTCGAGAAATAATTCAAAGATCTAATAACATGAATGGTGCAGTAGCCCGATAAGTTGATAGGATGGTAAGTTAACGACCTAATATCCTAATAAATAAATAAAGTAATTCCTCAAAGTCCCAAGTTCTTGACATCTAAATATCTCGATAGTATGACATCTTGATATGTTGGCAACCTAAAACATTGGTCAAATGATATTCTATTAACATGGATTCTCGGTAATATGAAACACTCATATCCTAATGGCATAGTTATCAGATGGATAAGTGTAATTCAATGGGAACTTTCTCATCATATGATGAAGTGAAATGATTTATTCTAATATTGCGAAGTTGTGTAACAATTTATTTGATGTAATTCCCGATACCTAAGGAAAATCCGAATTTCCCACTATATTTTTTATTTTTTTTATTTTAATATATCTTGCATTTAAAACTATGGATGCTTAATCTTAATTCATAGGCTCTAAATTGATATTTCCCTACAATATAGAGACTTTGACTTTAAAATTTTGTTTTGTTTAACATATTTGACACGTTGCAAATTTATTCTTGGCCTCCCATTCCACTCCTAAGTAGTAAAAATAATTAACTTGCTAATCAACATTTTAGGGGGATTAGTTTAGCGCTTAAAGTTCTAGAAAGTAAATTTTTGTTATTTGAACATTTAAGTTCTACATTCTTTTTTAATAAATTATTAAAATCTGCATCTAACCTATTTATTTGAAAGGTAGGTTTAGTACGGACAATATGACAAGGAAGGAAAAGGAAAGTGAGTTAGAATTGAAGAATAGGTTGAAGATCAAATCTTTATTTTCTCTTTTTTTGGACACTTCTCATATCAATGAAATTAAATATACAAATTTCTTGATAATGGTAACTTTGAGGATGAGTATGAAGAGGATTTATACAATTTTAAGAATATCAAAAGGTATGACCTACATAATATCACTACTAGATTAGCCATTTTTTCCTATTATAATATGGTATGATGGATTACCTCTCACACTAATATCATTCCTATCATCAAGTTGTTGGGTCATTTATTATTGAGGATTCTTTTAATATGCTCAAACTTGACTCACTTGAACAAAATCTAAATAAGCATTTTGTAGACCATTTTGTAGCTAAGGAAGTAGAGGATATAGAAACTCCAAAGGATGGGTTGATTAGGAATTAGCGATGTGATATTCCTTCCATTAAAATGAGAGAGAACAAACTATATCCTACCTAATGTATAAGGAGACCTCAAATTCTCCTATCCTCAATAATATGTATATTATATGGGATGATCCAAATTGGACCATTATATTGTTTGACACCCATATTGATGCTTTCTAAGTGGAAAATGTGGAGGAATCAACTCACGGTATGATTTTTTTATCTACGAGACCCAGTTTGACAAATTAGGGCTTGAGATCTTCTAAAAGCATTTTGAGGCATGAAATGGTGATTTTCGGGGTAAAATTTTGCCTAATGTAGCACATTTTTATTTTTTTATTCTACACATAGATACCTTTCCAATGGTGTAAGAATCATAGTCTATATGAAAATTTTATGCCACTCAGAAGTTGACCTTCTTATTTTCATGACCATTACTTGAGACGATGTGACGTCAGCCCCCATTATTCATGGAAAAGGGGCTAGCCACATTATTACGGAGAAGAAGAATATATAAGAGTCCATATTATATATTTGGTTAAGAGTTGAGTTAGTTAAACATAACCACTAGTAGGCCATTGAGTTGTGTTATAACTAGGCCACTAAGACGAAAAGGGTTTGATCCTTTTGAGTGGATTTGTTTCGTATATGAGAAAAGATAGCTGAGAGGGATAATATATAGAGAAAATTGAGAGGATTTGTGCACAATAATATCCCATGTACCATAGGCAATACTTCTTTATACTCACAACCATTTTTTGTTTTGCGAAAGAGAGCACAGTGACCACACCTTGGAGCTGGGTTTTCTCCCAAAAGTGTTTCCCAAGTCATATCTTGTGTTAATCATGGTCTATTAGTTTTTATTTCATTTTTCTGCATTTTATACATAATTTTGCTTTGCATTCATATGTAATTAACCATAATACACATACAGAAATCGAAAGAAAAATAAAACACTAATAGTGTAGATTTTAGATTTTTAACTATAGTTTTATTGGATCTATTGTGATGGACTATCTAGTGGAATTACCACATAATTTTATGAATCATATTAGTGTCATAGTAGGATTCATTGGGTATATTATGGATATTTGTAAGGGATCTAGATAAGTTAGGCCAAAAGTCATAAAACTTAATCATGGTTGAGGAATTTAAGAATGTCCCTCATGATCTTGCAAATGAAAGGTTTTCATAGATAGAAGAACAAGATGCAAATATAAGCCATAATATGAATCTCATCATGTCATACCTAAGTAATAAGATCAAAATATTTGGAGAAGATGGGCATTATAATGAAGAGGACAGATCAGACAGGTGATTAGTAGAATGGGAAGAGATAAAAAACATGCTAAAGCGGTCCTGAAGAAAATTGACCTAGCTTGAGTGTCATGAATCATTCATAGCCCCCATTCAAAATGGATGTGAAGGTTGATATCAAGTCATACCAAGGTGAGATCGACACTATGAAGTTAAATCATTGATTATAGTAATTAGAAGTTTATTCAAGTGTACATCATGTTGAGGAAGGATAGAAGATTTCATTTGCACAACTAAAATTAAATGGAGATTCCCTAACTTTATGGAAAATTCATACAGAGATAACATAGTTACCGATCAAACGAAAAAATTACCTAGTACTCGTCTTTTTGAGGTAGCAAAAAATCACTCAATTCTGAAAAGTAGTGATTCAGAATACACATATTTTTTGGAGCATATTTTTGGCACTTCAAATTTTTTTAAGAACATTTTTTTAATGCTAGTGATTTTCATGCTAATTATGAAAAGGGTTGAAGCAACATCAATCCCTTTTCTTTGGAACATATTTTTAACATTTTAAATTTGCTTATTATCAAGTATGAACATTTTTTTTAAATGTTAGCGCTTTCTATACTGATTTTGAAAAGTGTTGATGCACCAACAACCTCTTTTAAATTTTTTTAAAAGTTTGTTGTCTTAAGTGTGCAT
>APFE030925421.1:18873-48909 GCA_000404065.3 Pinus taeda | reverse complement strand
ATCGCCCTCTGCCCCTACCTGGCAGAGGGCCAATTCTAGGAATCGACCCTCGGCCCGGCAGGGGCTTGAGGGTCACCCTAGGGCTAGTCGAGCTCGCCTCAGACACTCAGTGACACCATTGAAATGCTAAAGCTCTTTTATGAGTAGGCAATACATAAACCAGAAGAAAAAAGCAACTTGAAGGCCAAGGATAACGTTGAGCATTAAAATAATTGGTTCAATAAATCCACAATTAAAAAGGAAGTTAAGCACCCATCTTCTACAAATAAGGTCGAGCAGAAAGCCAAATTAGTTGCTAAAGGAATTCTGATGCAGCTAATAATAGGAAAGAAACATAAAATGAATATTAAGGATCAACTTAAATGCTAGATGTGTGGTGAAAATAATAGGAAAAAGGACTGCCCACATCAGAAGCGCATTAGGCCAAAGACTTATAAAGACTTATAGTGCCTAAGAGGTTTTCAGAGTGGGTGATGTAACTCGATATTTATCGATAATTTATGCATCAATGGATAACCATCAGGCACATCACCTGGCATCCATCACTGAGATGGAAGGTAAGTTGTATGATTAGGTTATTTCTATTTTAATTGATCCTCATTCTAACTATAGTTATTTTAGCTCGGAACTTGTGGAAAGATGAAATTTGGCTTAGGAATTGCATGTAAAACAATGTCTGGTTCAATTGGAAATAGGAATAAAGAAACGAGTAAACTATTGGGTAAAGTCGTGAGAGATTGCGCTCTAAGGCATGACAATCATAACACACCTAAATGTGTCATCGTGGGGGTGTATATCATATTGTTGGGTATGGATTGGCTATATAAACACCATACCAAGTCGAGTACTAAGGTTGATTTCTATGAAAAGGAAATTTAATTCGTAGATGAAGTGGGAAGGAAAAAAATATTTTAGGGGAAGCACAAGCCTACCCTAGTAACGTAAGTTACAACCATGCAGATTAAACAAAACTACCAGAATAGTGTCATTTATTTGTAATATAGGTTACTTGTCATGAAAACACAAATGGCCAAGTTGAAAACAAAAGGAGTGAAAGCTACAAAAATACACTATGTTGCGACAATTTAAATATGTGTTTTTAGACAATATTACTAGGCTGCCTCCTCAACAAGAGGTGGATTTTCAATTGAATTGGTGCCTAGAGTGGCACCAAAATCTAAAGCACCATATGGGATGAGCACCCTCGAAATTGTTGAACTCAAGCTACAACTCAAATAAATTCGTGACGAACTCTACATTCAACCATGTGTGTCAGCATGGGGAGGTCTAGTACTGTCTATAAAAAAAGAATGGGACAATTAGACTTTGTATTGAAAGGTGACCATTAAGAACCGATTTTCATTGCCACAATTTGATGACCTGTTTGATTAGCTGAGAGATGCAGCGACCTTTTCTAAGATAGGCTAGAGGTTTAGATATCATCAAGTGCACATCAATGAAGAAGATGTTCATAAAAATGATTCCATAATGAGATACACGAACTACGAGTTTGTAGTGGTACCTTTTAGGCTTACTAATGCCCCTCCCATGTTCATGTGTTTAATTAATAGTGTTTTCGTCCTTATTTGGACACGTTTGTCATTGTTTTCTTAGATGACATATTAGAGTATTCAAGGATAGGTAGTTTGTTATAAGTCAAGGAAATAGAATGAGTATGAGGTAAATTACATGACTCATGATCTAGAGTTGGTTGTCATCATTCATGCATTGAAGACATGGAGGAATTATTCCCTTGGTAGGATATTCACTCATGATAGACCATAGTGGGCTCAAATATTTGTTTGAGAAACCCAAGTAGAGTGAAAGATAGGCTAGATGGTTGGCCATACTTAGTGAGTTCAAATTTGATGTTAAGTACATTAAAGGCAAAGAGAATAAGGTTGCTTACGCACTTAGTAGGAGGATTCAAATGAGACATTTGGTAGCCATAATATCTCATGAAATGGACCTAGTACAAAGGTTCAAGAATGCATAACAACATGATGAAAAATATCAGCAAACGAAAGAAAAGTTGCAACAAGATGGTGGGGATGAGGAATTGCTTCTCATCGATGACAACCTAATTCTATTCAAGAACATTATATGTGTGCCAAATAAATATGAATTGAGGAGGATCAGGATGAGAAATTTCCATGTCAAGCCTTATTCTGGTAATTCAGGTTACAAAAATACTCTCACAACCATTAAAAATTTCTATCGTTAGCCAAATTTGAAGAAACAAGTGGTTAATTATGTTGCTAAATACATTAAATACCATCAAATGAAAGTGGAATTCTAACACCCCTATAACTCTTCTTTTCAGACAATTACTATTTTTAGACATTGAACTATTACTGGATATAATGGTGGGGGAAGCCATGATGGGAATTATGTCATGATGTAATTATATTATTCTTATTGAGTTAATAAGTAATTTTCTTGGAAATATTCAAGAAATAGCAAGTGTAGAATACTTCTTTCCATCTTAGGAAAACTTGTGGTGGTCAAGTTCACATAATGGACCTTCCTTAAAAGTATCCTAAAAAGAGATAAAAATAAAATAAATTAAATTAACATAATGGGAGAGAAAGAATACATTAATTTTTTAGTTGGATAGAAATACTAAGTGGGGTGGAATAAAGCACTACAAGAGAGAAAATTGTGCTTTAATGAAAAAGAAAAGTATATTTTTCAAAAAAAAAAAAAGGCCTAGGATAAAATGTTGGCAGACCTTAAGTAGGACGTTGCTAAAATTTGCCGGGAAGAAAAACTAAAAAAGGAACCACTAAGTGTTGGGTGTGGAGCATCATTATCATCTTAATTTAGAGGTCAGCTCGATGTATACCGCAGCAAGATTGTACACCCCTCCATACGAGGGGGTGCAAGGGCGACTTGTCCCCCCTGCGGGGGTCCAGGGGGGCTAATCCCTCTCGGCTGGCGGGTTCGCGGGCCAGTGGTCCCCCTACGGGGTTTTCGGGGTAGCGCCCCCAAAGCTAAAAACAAATGTAAAATTGCTTTGTAAAAGTATAGTAATTTCTATTCAATCTCGGTCATTCATTAGGCGGACGATTTGACGGTAGAATGTATTTAGTTTAACTTTTTTTCCCTAGAAAGCAACCCCTCTCTTTGTAGGAGGGCATTATATTGAGGTTGTGTAATAGATGTCTATTCTCCAAGGGAGAAATAGAGAGGTGAGACTGTGAGACTGTGAGAGAAAACAAAGGATATTACAGTGGATCTGTTGTAGATTGTGTCTTTTCATTTTGCTAGATAATAGGAAAGAAGGGCTGGCTCTTCAGGAAGGACTAGCTGTTTGGGGTCTCTTTGGGGTGGACGTAGCCCAAACTGGGTGAACCAAGTATATCTGTGTCTCTTTAGTTTTATGTGTTTGTGTTTTTCCTCATATTATATATCTTGCATTTCTCTTTCATATATATAATTTTTCTAACATTGAGAATCAAAAGAGATTCCTATAGCTCAAGGGGAACTATTGGAAGCAATTCATGGTTGGGTGGAACTTCTTGTATTCGCAACTATTCCCAAATAAAAGATCTCGTTTGGTAAAATCCTATTAATATTTTATTGTTGAATTTATCTTATTGTTTATTTCGCAGCATTCAATGACAGGTTTTGATAGAATATAGAAAACGTGGTATATTTGTATATAGTTTTTTATGTTATAGTCTGCCTACATAGTTACTATTTTCCTGTGTTTTCCTCTCAACAAAACAAAAGTTACGGATGCACTGTTTTCCTCTCCACGAAACAAAAGTTACGGATGCGTGCAGAGGAGAGTTAAATTCCCTTGTTAGTTACGAGAACTATGGATTCATAAAGAGTAAGATTAGAATGGATAATTAGATTTAACGATACATGCATAGTTGTTTTTAATTGTATTAGAATTATCAGTTGATAAATTCTATGTAAGTAAATAATTGTTTTTCTAGGGCAGGAGACTATATGGTATCTGCATGTGTTTTACTGTAGGTAATATATGGGAATACTGGCAATAGGGAAGAATCTAATAGTTTGGTAATAAATTTACTTATTGTTGCATGTCGTAAATTTCATGGGTAGTGATGAGATTTATTATTGTATAAATATAACAGTGGGTTTCTTCGAAAGTATCGAAGTACAGGTATCATGAAGGATTTAAATTGATATATTAGCAAGTAGCCAAAGAGCAACAAAAGGCTACATAATTATTCTATCGGATGCATGCATCACCACAAGAATAACCTAACTCCTTTTAATGTTGTTAGGTGTATGTAAATAAGGACGGATATGATCAATATACCTATAGAAACCCGACTTGGCTAGTGATAAGATAAATTTTATAGTTATGTCTATTAGATGGCAAGAAGGATGAGTACGAGAGTGTCCATTAGAGGGAAATAGTTTAACCAGTGATCATAAATCTATTGCTTCTAATTATAATTATAATTATATCTTTCTTAAGTAGGAAGAATTTATTCCAAGAGCTAAGGTTTGTAAGTACACCAACACTTACCATGAAAGAAGCTACATAGTGCTAGTAGATAACTACTACTAATATGAAGGAAAACTTTGATTTAAAAGTAACAACACTGTGGAAAGTGTGGGGTGACACTTATCACTCTTCCATGAGTTGCATCTACATTAGCAACAGGATAACAATAACCAATGAGAATAAAAACAAGGATGAAACTTGCAATCGATAACACCCTACATGCATAAGCTAGATAGCGCACCAGTTACCGGTGCACAAAATCATAGGAATAAGATATTTTCAGAGCTTATGCTTCCATTATCGTATAGTGGGGTTTCACCCAAATTAAATAGACACTTCCAAATTCTAATATTTGGGGTCTAGAGCGGTTTTAGGAGACAAAAACAGATCTAACTAACTGAGCCCACTGGTTATTGCCAAGATGTCAAAATAGTTTTGAATGAACTGGGTCAGCCCATTTATTTGAATAAATTCAGATATATGAAGTGATGCATGTCTGAACGAATCCTACTTGGTAAAAACACAAGGTGAAGTAATAAAATGAGTAACTGTAAGACATTACTAGTAAAATAACCGGTATAAAAAATTACAAAATATATGTTGTTGGTCTGGAGAATCTAAAACAGTCGTAAACAAGAGATAACACATAATGATTACTGCGGATGTAATTATGTGTACAGGCTATGAAAAAACATTATGAGAATTTAAAATTTTATTTTTAGATTAAAAGCATACTTGAAATACAAGATTGCAGAATTCCAAACTGAATACATATCTTAACATTAGAACTATACTGATAATTACACCATGAAGGGAAATTCAACAAAAAAAAACTAGTAACATGTATTCAACAACTATGGAAACCCTATTGGATATAAATTAGGAAAAAAAGAAACCAAAAAATTCAACGTCATCCTTGAAACAGTCTCAGTTCAGTTCAGCATTGCAAATTTTCGATTGTTACAACCATAGTCTAGTTTTTGGGAGAGAAGTATTGTGCAAAGAAAATAAAAAATAAAAAATTACAAGCCATATCGGGATCAGGAGACCTATGTAGGCTACTAGACAGAGGCCATCAGGTTCACTCTTTCTAAATCCCCTGAAAGGTAACTTGAATATAAGGGTTCTCAGTAACAAACCTTGTATAGCATTGGAACCCTTTCCTTTTCTTTCACTCCATTCGAAATTGAACAACTATATCATGGGGAAAGCGAGTAAATACCAACATCTAATAGGATAATTAGATATTAGAAGTGGAGGGAGATTCGCTACTAGAAGGAGGTGACTGAGCAGTAATTCTGCAAGTACCTGTAGCACATTCATTTAAATAGAAGTGAGTACAATGAAGTTCAATATCGAATCCAAACCTCGAGTGGTTACTCAAAGTGATTCATACCTGTAATTGTAGAAACTTCCCATACTTTTCATGTGATACATTCAATGAGAACCCGTTAGCGCCTTCAAAACCTACACCACCTGTTTGGACTCTAAAAATATAAAAATAACTAGAGGTTATTAAAATTTAAACAAGATAAGTGAAATTTGAACCTTAGAAAGAGGACCACGGAATCTAGATCCACGATGCCTGAGCTTTTGTTGAATAGAGGGCGGTTCTAGAGAACCAATGACCTTATTAGTCCCTGCCCTCCGGGCCTGGCAGGGACTATAGTAATCGGTTTCGGCCGGTTACTATTAGTTTTACACGCGAATCCATAAAACACTATTTCATTAACCTAAGTTCGAAACTTTATATTTCAAAAATCACTTTTTTTAAACCAATACGAAATGTCTACAGTTATTTGGACCAATAAGAATTTCCACCATCTTATTTGGCCTCGTATCGAGGCAAGGGTCTTGGCAAACTTAGGATATAGATATGGATTCAATCAATTTTTTGAACATGGGAACTAATGCTAGGATTGAATTAGCATTAATTCCGTAACATTAAATGTTGACGTGAGATATCAGTGAACTTTATAAATTTCACTAGTGTGCATGCATGTTGAGGTGCCCATCGTTGAATTTGGCAGCCCATCGTTGAAGTTGGCAGCTGGCAGCTGGATATGTGTTCGTGGGCGGTGATCGCTTCTTCATAAGAGCTGGGCTGCGTGGGAGTCTGCCATGCTCCTCCCACGCTCCGTTGATCTGTTGCGCTTTGCGGGCAGTGGCTTCTTGCCCAGTCTGAAGAAGTTGAGCAATCTCCCTTCGCATTTGCTTGCCCAGTCTGAAGAAGTTGAGCAATCTCCCTTCGCATTTGCTTTAGCTGAACCTGCTTCAATGCTTCAATGCTGTTTTGCTGTTGATCAAAGCAACAAGTTTTTAGATGATATCAGGTTAGTCTGGCATATTTTCAAGTTTCTAAATCAAAAATTAATTTGAAATTCAACGATTTCCTGTCGCTAAGCAGTTGCTCAAATTCTTAAAAATTCTTCATACTAGTTATATTTGTGTTAGCCATCAGTGACTAGATTTGTTTCGGCTCTGAGTGATACATTCCGAACACAGTGACTTAGATTAATGAAGATCATCTGAGTGATACATTCCGAACACAGTGACTTAGATTAATGAAGATCATGCTGCACATATTTATGAATTTACTTCTGGTATTATGGTCAAGCCTAACTTATATTATTCAATCTATGAAACCAAGCATATTGATACCTAATAAATCTGAACTAAACAAATTTTAATCTTACCACACAAGTCGCTTGTCCAATAGTTAGGTTCTTCACATGTTTTTTCATGCGAAATACCAACGACATTAAAAAGCACTGCAAAATTTCGGACGCACAGGAAAATCTTTAGCCTGTCGAATTCAATGCTGTAATGGGCACCAAAAAAATCAATTTAACGATAAGATATGAAATTTTTAACCAAATATTTGTTCTCCTACTCATTTTCGATTTATTTTGTATTCAACATTTTACGTGTTTGAGTACTATGATTTATTTTGTATTTAACATTTAACGTGTTGGATACTTTGGATGAGGCGGCCTAACTGTTGTATTTAACAGGAACTTTGCAACAGAATCTGCATTGACACAGCACAACGCAGCCAAGCATGGCGGAAAATAAGTTGACTCATCAGAATATATTCATGGGACATCTGGATGTGTGGTAGACTGGCAGAAAGAATCGGTTCCAGAGAGTGGAAAACTAGATTGTTTCTGGACGGACTGAATATGGCAGTGATTTAACTTGGACAATCAAGTTCATCATGCTTGCTCTGCAATATTAAAATATTTCAGAAACTTCTTTGTCAAGAAAAAGATGCAAGAATCTACCACATATTGCCATAAACTACTTTGCAAAACCCTGACAGACAATGGGGAAATGCAACCTGTATGCATCATTGAGTGCCATGGCACCTATATCCTCAAGGCTTGAACTATTTATTTGCAAGCTGCTTTAAACTACAATGATGCATAATGAAATTTGCAGAGAGTAAAATTAAACAGAGCTAACCGTTTCAAGGCAACAATGCTCAATCAGAACTAAGAATAAAAGCACATCCTGTTAACGTGTTTTCAAGAATAACAAAAGAGGTAACAGAAATGTGGCATTTGGGTAAAATCTGTCTCGGATCTGTCTCGGATATTGGCATCAGCTATTGTTTCCATGTCAAATTTGTCAGGATTTTTACCTCCCGAGTAGATCCTTCGCACAGTAACAACGTCTCCTACAAGCTTTTCCCTGAACGCAGGCAACCCCAATTTGGACTCTTCGCAGTTCATGTCAAACCACCCGGAGTCCACCATTCGAACAGCAGAGGAAACCTTTGTGAATGCTGCAGCCTGCAACAAACAAATTATCAGTCCCTGAGATAAATAGAATTGAATCTGAAATAAATAGATGTAAATGAACTAAAATCTTATTCTGTTTGAAGATTTTCAGGTTACCACTGGAAGATTTAACCAGGGATTTGCATCTTCCTCGCCCCTTTTCTCAGCAACAGCCGCAGCAAGATCCTCACTTGTAGTGTCCAGCAGCAGGGAAAGTAGCACGAAGAATAAGAACAGTACTATAACCATCCGAGTGTATTACTCACAGGCCACGCTTTGTCGCAGGCATGACACATGTGTACAGAGAAGGCCGGCGAAGAAGACGATGACTTATCGTGGGCCACGTTTTGCTCATGCGTCATGGTTGAAATACTTGGACTCCATGCATGCCGCTATGATTTACTGGGTGGTCAACCTACAATATAGTCACTTGTTGGAACATTCTCGAGACTCCAGTTGTCATGCTCCGGAGAGTTTCTTGTGGTTCATCTGTTTAACTGTTGCGATGATCATTGTCGAGTTAGGCATTTCGTCTACTGTCGAATTCGCCATAGCATAAAGAAAAGCACTGCTTTTTCCCTTTAAATTTTAATTGACTCATATCCGTTTATCACCGACTACACTGATTACCTTCAGAAAACCTGTATTTATCGTCCTTTTTTCTCAGATCATCGTTTGATGAATATTCCCTGTCGCTTCATCCACTGATTTGATATATATGACATTTCGTCTGTTTTCCTCATCTCATATTGCCACAAATATTCACAAATGAAATCCTGCACTTCCAGTGAATCAGATCCGATTTATACATTCCTTCCTATCCATTCATTGTTCTCCCTTATCATCACTGTATATTTGAAGGCTGCGTATTATAATACTATGATTAATTAAGAGCACTGGGCACTTGCAAGAAGTTGATGCATGTGTATTGCCCAGAACATTTATCCAAATGATCAAAGAGGACGTAAGATAGCGGGACCTCTAATCCTGTAACAGTTGGCACCTCAAACAAGCAAAGTCGGCAAAATTAATTAGTGCCAGATAAATTAATTTGTGAATTTTTCTAACGATAATTGCCACACATTTATGAAACTGTTTTAAGAGTTGCAATATATTATTTCATGCAATAATTGCAACACATTTATGAAACTGCCTCAGCAGTTGAAACTCAGAAACTAAAATCTGTGATGTTTTGTTTTCTAAAGACTTATTTTAATCCATCAGACTTAGACCCAAAAAAGTATTCCATGTATATCAAATCACCATGTTACAAACAATTTTTTATTTTTCTATTTATCGAGAATTGAAATTAGTCCTGTTGGGATATGTGGTTAACATAAACTAGCGTACTAAAAGCGAACATAATTCATGTCAAAGATATTTAAATGGTTAAGTTAGTTCCAGTTGCCACGCTTTGTCGCAGGCATGACACATGTGTACAGAGAAGGCCGGCGAAGAAGACGATGACTTATCGTGCGCCACGTTTTGCTCATGCGTCATGGTTGAAATACTTGGACTCCATGCATGCCGCTATGATTTACTGGGTGGTCAACCTACAATATAGTCACTTGTTGGAACATTCTCGAGACTCCAGTTGTCATGCTCCGGAGAGTATCTTGTGGTTCATCTGTTTAACTGTTGCGATGATCATTGTCGAGTTAGGCATTTTGTCTACTGTCGAATTCGCCATAGCATAAAGAAAAGCACTGCTTTTTCCCAGCTCAGGGCAGGGACTTGCTGCCCTGCAGCCCACCTTGTTTTACTAGTGAACGTATAAGTACTTGGTATTAGAAAAAAATAATATATATTAACCCAGTACTCGACACAATGTGAACTTATTGTCGGACTAACCATATGAATGTATACAGTGACCAAAGGAACAAATACATTTTACCTTATGAAGACCCACGAGCACTGTGGTCTATTATTTTGGTTAGAAAAGGAGCGCCCTAACATCCATTAGAGGGAAGTCGACGAAATTAAAGAACAAGCATGTGCTATAAAAAGAAAAAGGAAAAATATTTTACCACACTATAATTTGCCAGTGTCCTCTTAAAATCGAACGTGGAGGTGAAGGAGGGATATGGTGAGCATGGGTCTTGTGGAGAAATCGTAGATTCCAAGGCACCGGTAGTTTTCCGGTCGACTCTCTGGACCCATGACACACTACCACCATTAAGAGAATCGAATGAAGGGAGGAAGGTTCGAGACAAAAGACTAGGGTTCCAGAAGTTTCATGGCCACCTTCGGATGAGGTAAGCTTGATCCTCACCATTAGTACCACTAACTCTAACCACCATGTGAAGGTCACATGGCTCTAGGGGACATGTTACATCCTCATTTGTTCACATTTTTCACAACATCTACCATCCTTTTTCATGTTCCATCTAATTTATTTGAGAAGAGAGCAAAAAAATATTAGGTGATACAATATAAGACTTAATAACAATTAGATAAAGGTATAGCGTATAGCCCCCATGGTGACCTCTATTATCCTTGTAGTAGCATGGATAAACAAAAACAATATCCTTGAAGCACCATGGTGCACCCTTATCATAGAGGGAAGATAAATTAAATTGGTTATGGGTTTTTCTCCTTAGTTTGTAATGTGTTGCTAGGGGATAAATATTGATAGGTTAGCAACCACAAGTGTGAAAGAATGGTGTTTCTAACAAATGATAGGTTATTGTAATGACACTTCATAGACTAAGTAGATCTATACAAATAAACACACATAACCAAATTATTAACAAAAAAAAGACAATGGATTGTAAAATGAGGTATGTGAGATATGGTATTAGAGTTATAGGTTCAATATGACGCCTATGGGCCAACCCATAGCTGGAAGCTAGGAATGAGCACCCGCTAGATTAGACATAGGTATACATAGAAGATGAGTTGTCACCTTCAACAACATAATTGTTGAAAGGAGTAAGATATTAACCCATAGTAAACCAATTCATGATTTAGTTGAGGAAGAGAGATATCAATAATTTGATACCTACTAGAGGTACAACTTAGATGTGAGATTTGTATTAATGTCTAACTACTTAAAAAAAATATTTTAAATTTTGCATGTGTGTGTGTGTGTGAGTGTATATATATATATATATATATATATATATATACACCCTTAATAAGGTGAGATGTTGTATGAAAAGTAAATTGATGAAAGATGTAGAAATAAACGCACTACATAATAAAATCAATTTCAATAAATGTGATGAGGCTAAGGAATAAAGCATGTGTTGTGGATAGTTATGCAAACAAAGAGAATTTATACCAAGGAAAAAAAAAATTACTAGAAGATACTTACCTTTTCAAATTTAAAGAGAATGAAATACCATTATACCTAGATGAGAGATGTAATAGATTATTGAGAATGTCCAAAGGTTATGTACAAATGTTTTGTTTTAAGTGTTAAGTTCCACAAACTCAATAATGATATTCCATATACAAATTATCTATAGAAGAAATATGCCTCTTTAATCCATCCTGAGCTTGCGACTGAAGTGAATCGATATAATAACAAAAGAAGTAATTCCATTCTTGGTGTTAAATGTAAAGATAATGGAAAGAAAATTCAAACAAAGTTTTTTGTAGGGAAGCGGAAATGGAAAAATACCCAATAAAGATTTATGGGAAATTCCTTAAGGTCTACTACTATATACAAATTGTTTTTGTGGTAGATTTCTTTATCTGATGAAAGTGGGAGCTATGCATACAATTAGAAATTACAATCTATCTTCCAATTACCTTGTGATACAAAACAATCTATGGGATTTGACAAGTTATTATTGTTATGTAAGGCGTGTATGCCTTACAACCAAGAAACTCATTCTAAGAAAGATGATCTCTTATACGTTAAATCCAAGACCAATATCTAAACGCAGAGATGTGGGAAGAAAAAAAAGAATAGTCGGTAGAGATTATGACACAAAAAAAATGATGTGTGTTATAATTTTCCTGAACATAAATCTAGAATTATATATTATTATAACATTCAATTGTTATCAATAATTTTATATGGAAGTGCTAAAAAAAAATTACATAGATCTTACACTAGTAAGTTTCCTACATGATAATGTATAGTTGAAGTTAGTTGTGACATATGAGATATAGAACCTAGAAAGAACGAGTACCACTTAAATACAATATGGCAAGTGCAAAGATTTTTTTTTACTTGTGAAATTTAAAAACAAAGACCACAAAAAGAAATTAATATTCATTCCACGGAGGAATGTAGTCCTCTGATAATAAAACTAAGAAGCTTTAAAATGTGTTTAATGGCTTAAGAATAGTGTTAAGCACATAATGGCAAAGGAATTATGAAAATAATCCAAATAACCAAGTATAAATTTATAATTAAATGGAGATAATATGTAAAATCATAGGTAATCGTGATGTATACTACTGTTCTATTCAAGGAAGCGATACAAAGAATGGGAAACATAGTATACCATATCATTAGAAAAGGCTTGGGTAAATATTATAAGTTGGAGTAAGGTAATACAAGAACCATATCTATCTATATATATATATATTCGATATGAACAAATTACTCCATCTGAAGTGGAGTCTAAAAATAATTCTTGATATAATAGAAGAAATATTCTATTAAGAAATTGGGATTCTATGGAAGAAAAATTTATATATCCATGGGTAAATAAGTATTGATATATATAGGGGTATGTGGAATAATGGAATAATTCAAGAACTTGAATTATGAAATGAGGATAGTGAAAAATTGTCTAAGGTTATTTACCCTAGGTATGAGGAGCATGTACTGCATCCACATAATACAAGATGGTGTAAGGTATATAAATACCAACTGTAAATGGATTGAAATAGAGGTTAAGAACATGTACCCTATAAATACGGTTAGCATAATAACAAAATGCGCTGGAAAAGAAGTTTATTGAACATATTTAATATTGATATTGATATGGCTGAAACATTTCTATTAAGGAAATAGATAAATAATTTTATGATCTCCTCATTTGAGGACACTCAAGAACTGATTACCTTGTGGATTAAAAATTACAAAGTTCATATATGTGAACACCCTCAATAATTGGAACACAATGTGTGACCAATGTAAAATTCCTAGCAAGAAAACATTAAAATACGCACACACGCACACACACACACACACATACACACACACATATATATAATCCTTAAGAGGAAATTACATTGGGAATGAAGTAGGAGAAATATATTTTTGACTGGAAAAAAAAAATCTTTGAAGGACAAAATAGTCCTCAAACTTATATGGGAATATAAGGTAGAGGAACTGTAACCAAGAGAATTGGTTGAAAAAATGACATCTGAGGAGAATGTGAACTGTCACATAAGGTAAAGGTTGCTAAATATGTTATATATATGCATGATGGGATAGAATACCATCACAAATTGTGGTGAGAGGGAAAATAAATCATTAGAACAACAAAGTAAATAGAATAATAAGAGACAATCAAGTTAAAAATAATAGCAATATTGGCATTTTAACTGCCCAAGCAACTAGAAAAACATAAAGGTACTCAGACATAGTGCAATAAAGGTGCATAGATTGTCAACCTTACACATAAAGGGATAAGCTTAAAATAGACCAAATCTAAAATTAGGAGTGAAAATATGTAATCCCTCAAGTGTAACTACAATAAACCCTGATGAGGGCAAAGAAAAACATTGATTGTATAAAAGTTTAGGACTGAAATGGTCTCAAATTTATATGGGATTAGAGATTAATATTGTTATTTTGTTAGAAACTTCACCAATGAACAAAAATGACCATAAAAGTGGTTGATTGGAATGATATAATAAAATTACTTGGAAATGTTGATTGAATTCCTGGTGTAGCCTAACAGAGTGGAAATAATAATTGGTTGAATCGTGCAGCCATAATTAGGAAAAAAATATCCCCAAACTTAAATTTTTCTACATGATGTATTCTTGCAATATATATGCTAACATGTGTAAATATGTTTGGAATAGATGAGAAAAAAAGTCAACATGCTATATGTTAAGACTTTTGATGTGCCTAGAAATGGAAAAGGGAAATACTTTATGATTAAAAATAAGAGTGAGATGCACACATTATTTATAGATAACCTAAAATGCAGGCCAAACTAGAAAGTTCAAGGGAATGAGCTAAACGAAAATAGTGGATAAGGTGTAAAAATAAAAATGGGTGTTGTAGAGCTGGGGAATTATACTTTGTTTGACTAGGAAACATGACTATATCAAGATAACCCTTAATTATCTATGTTGATATTGTAAATTTCTTATATCTTGTCCTCATACTTGTGTAGTCCTATATAATGTTATAGAAGCAAGCATAAGTACCATCATGATGGACATAACTAATTCCACCTTGGAGCAAAATTGATGATAATATAACAATTATAAAAGTGGTAGAGATAATAGGTTGCTCAACACTTAATATCCATGACAGTGGTATCAAAATAACAACATAAAATAAAATGTTCCAACTAGTTGTTTAATTATTATGGCCTCTGTGTAAATGACATGAAAGGAAAAGTGGAAATTCCATATTTTTAAGTTCACATTGAATAACATCCATGTGACTTGGTATAGTAGTCAATAAATGGACAAAGGAACCCATTGGTATTGTGTGATATTATACTAATATTGTTGATCTTGTTGGGTGCATGTGGATAGTTTTTTGGGTGCAGGTGGAATGCATGAATGAAAATAGGAATTACATGTTTAGCATGTATGAAAACCCACTAGAGAAGGAGCACCGAATGAATATAAGAGTATGTGTACTGTAGAGTGGAGCCATTGTTCAAAATAAAGTAAAGTGGAAGCATTTAGTAATGAACAGATGGGTGTAGGAATAAAAGAAAAAATGCAAGAGGCATTTCCTTTCCTTTATAAAAAAATATGGAAATGAGGGAAGATGTAACACCCATATGACTATGATTTTTAAATAGTTACTATTTTTAGACATTGAAATATTATTGGATGTAATGGCGAGGGAAGCCATGATGGAACTTATGTCATTATGTAATTATATTATTGTTACTGAGTTCATAAATAAATTGTTTGGATATATTAAGGAAAGATCACTAGAGTGTATAAGGCTTCCTTCCATCTTAGGAAAAGTTATGGTGGTCAAGTCCACATGATGGACCTTCTATAAAATTCTCCTACAAATCGATGGGAGAAAAATAAAAGAAATTAAATTAACATAATGGGATAGAAGGATTATATTAATAACTTAGTTGGAGAGAAATACTAAGTATGGTGGAATAAATCACTACGGGAGAGAAAAGTGTTCTTTAATGAAAAAGAAAAGTATATTAAAAAAAAAACTAAAACAAAAAGGTCTAGGAAAAAAGATTCACCAACCTTAAAGCAGGACACTACTAAAATCTGCGGGGAAAAAATCTATAAAAGGAACCACCTAAGAATCAAAGGAGGATTCTAAAAGGCAAGAAGATCATAGCTCAAGGTGAACTAGAGGAAGCAGTTCATGGTTGGGTGGAGCATGCTCTATTCCTGAGTATTCCCCAAGAAAAAGATACAGTTTGGTAAAATCTTGTTAATATTTGATTGTTGACTATATCTTATTATTTATTTTGCAACATTCAATGACATCTCTTGAAAAAATAGAGAAGATGAGTTATATTTGTATACATTTTTTATATTATAGTTTTCCTACATAGTTTACTATTTTCGTATGCTTCTAGATGCATGAAGAGGAGAGTTAAATTCTCTTTGTTGTTTTGAGGGGGTCTGGACCCAGGTTCAGAGTTAGTTTTGCCAACCAACAAAACCATAAACTATCAGCCCTTTCAGCAACAACCTACATGGTGTAGACTACAATATCACCCAAGGAAGTATTGGGGGATGACAGAACCAAGTTTCTGCAATTATAGGTGTGTGCGATGGGTTTCTGTTACTCCTAGGGCTTTATTCTAACCTTAGCAAACCCTAACATTTAAATTGCAGAACTTACAGTAACTTACAGATAACATCTTCTAGCTCTATGTTGATTTCTTTAAACATTCATATCATCAAGTAAACTAATAGAGCTACTACTTTCATGCATCAATTAAGTGTTTCTTAAGTTAAATGTAGAAATTAGAGGGAATACACAGAAAATGCAAAAGTAAATAGAAAGTCACAGATACACATATATTTCTCCAAAATATTCTTTATTATGATCAATCCTTCTGTTACAGACTATTTCTTCCCTAAGCACACAGTTGAAGGGGCTCATGCACTAATCTGTGGACTTACCAATGACTCTATGCACGTAGATGTAGGATCCTTCCCCTTCACCTAAGTACAGAAAATAGACTCTTCTACCTTAGACCACTTTCCCATACATAGATCTTCAATGATTAGCTTACTTCCTATGACTCGTTATGAATCCTTTATATAGCTTCTTTCATTACAATACCATCATTCGCGAACCATGGGAGGGTCACAAAACATATTAACTTGTAATAAACTAAGGGGATTTGACCTTCTTAAAGCCCCTTTGAATCTATTACCTTCATGCCCACTTCATCAAAATGTGGATATTTTACAAAAATAAAATTACAAAAGTCCAAAATTAACCCTAGGGGACCCCGTCCCAACAGGCCCCCAACACAAAATCATGACTCATCCTCGAGTCATTCTTTTGGTCTCTCCTCAATCTTTGCCTGCAACTCACTGAATTCAGTCTTCAAAAATTACAGGTACATTCTCCCCTATGTAGTGAGCTGACAGAATTCTTCAACCAATTTGTCTGTGGTTGGGCCTTCAACTGCAAGGCCTATTGTTCTCTGTGTTTGCTACATGGCCTTAATATTTCCCTTCACTAACAACATCAATTGATTGGGCTCATCCACCCAAGGCTACATCCTTAAACATATGATGGCTTCCTTGGGACGTAGCTCATCAATTTCTCTCTAAATGAGCTTGCCTTCCTGTAACCTGGTGAACCTTTGCATTGGAGCTAAGGTTCGTACAGTTGACCTAATTTCATTGAAAAAACTCTGCTTCTCTCTGATGTCCACTTCAATATTCTGCAGAGTTGGATCCTCCTACAGCGAGGTCCACAATTCCATGGCCTATTCAAATAATTGAGCGAACCCTTGAATGTAGCTCGCAAGGTGGCCATTTATTTTTTAATAATAGCTTTGTATTGCTCTCCGACTTATGGAAGTGTAGTGGGTGGCATCTTAAGTTGTATCTCCGTGATCTATAGCTACAGCTCAAACCTGACTTTGCCAATTTCTACCCGTGACTCCTTTACTGCGATAGCTATCTTCTGGATCTTTTCTGTAGAGGTTGTGCCAACTAAAATTTGGAGCTAGGGAAGCTCACTATAGGCCTATGCAAGAGCATCCTTCAGGTGCTAACTTCGCACCATGACCTCCTCCTTTTCCTTGAGGGCTTGTGTCTTTTCCTCAAAGATATGTTGATTAATTTTTTTTACTTCATTAATGATCAACAGTACACATTGTTCCTAGATTCAGAGATCGTCTCATACCCCTTGTTGATGTTCATGTAGAGTTTGAATAGGAAACGTGAACAGGTTCAAACTCAAGTCCTTCATATGTAGTAGGTGTGCCTTGCCTTACACTAAATTGAGGCACATGGACCCCTCTGGAAAGTGCATTGTGTCAAGTTCCAGTGTGAGTTATACTTCCAAGGCTGACCAACTTGCTTGATTCAAGCTCACTTGCTTCTGGTTCGCATGTTCCATGCTCGCTTGAATAAGACCTGTTTGGAACTACAATTCCCGTAGGTCCTATTGTACCTTACCTAATGTTGGATGGTACTGCGCTTCAAAGTGGCTCATAAGATCTATCGTTGCATCATGGACCACATCCCAAATTTCATCCAGGTCCCCCTTTGTGAGGACCGAAGGTGTCGCATTCACTGATTTATCTGATTTCTGCTTCTTGCGCGGTCCTGTAAAACTCCTTTCCTGCCTCTTCTTGACGATGAAAGGGGACTCCAAGCTTGTGCCCCCTTCCTCTTCTCCCTTTATCTATTCCTCCACATTTTTGTTTCGGTATCTATCTCGCCGAGGTCAATGGTGGCGTGTGACATAGTTTTCTCCTTTATGTCTATTGTTTCCTTAGAAGTCATTACTTTCTCCTTTGCAACAACTTCTTTCTGTTCCACGGCCTTTTCCCTGGCCATAACCTTTTCTTTAGCGGAAGCCTTATGTGCTTTGTTCTTTTTCTTTGTTGTGGTTGTTGTTGTTGCTTATGCGACTTAACCTTCAACATCCTTACTTGTTCTTATGTTGACATCAAAAGGGTTCAACCAGTCACTTGGAAACATACTGACAACCACTATAATATCATCTTCCACAGCTAAATATGGCAACTTGTACCATATTCCTTGAGCATATTTGTTTGCCTAAATGTGTAGATTATGGAAAGATTCCTTGAAGTCTGCGACATTGGCGTACTGCTTGTGGAAACTTGGTGATAACCTTGGTTGCTAGTTAATAACCATCCTTAGCTCTAACTCAAATAGGACCCAAAATATCCTTGTCTCCATCACTCGTGTGGGGTCTTTGGTAGCCCATAGCAAAGTGAAATTTATGATCTCAGGTACGTCTCAGTCCTACTGAGAGAATTGGCTTTCTTCAGGCATCCTCCAGGCCATCAACATGATCAATAACAACAACCATGTGTAGTGGGATGACTTTCCATCATCTTGGTATCTCTGCAGTCCTCCAAAAATTCATGGAATAAGTATTGAGCCATGTTATACTAGACTCCTTTAGCACACTCTGAAGCCAAAAGGACGACCAGTGTTGGCAGTTCATTACTGCGACACTTCCTCACAATCTTACCAACCAAGATCTGTGCAGTAAACTACACCACACCATCTTATATGACCTTAACAGAATACCCATGTGACTTCTTCACTAGATCAAAATCACTCTTCATTTGATCCACCAACTTCCTCTCCTGCAAATTTCCTATGAAATCCTCCACAAGGTCTCCTCCTTGGTATGGTAACAACGTTATTCTATGATCAGCATGTCAATGATTGGGATGGGCCCTCCCAACCAGAGGCAACCATCGTGTGCCAGTGTCAAGAATCGGTGCACACAAGTTGTATGAATAGTGGTGCGACTAAAGTGTGGCACACATAACAAATTTAGGAGCCCCACACCCCCAACTTTATCCACCCATTTAATCGGCTCAAGACACATGACATCCGCTTCTTCATAGTTGAACTTCTTTAAGTACTTACTCAACACTAACCGTGGAAACCTCTTGAGGTCCCCTAGATCCTAATCTTCCATTTTCAAGTTTGGTATACGGGTCAACAATGGGACCTTAGATAACACGTTCTCCAACAGCAAAGGTGTAGAGACCATAAACTTCGCAGATTCTAGGTCTTTGAGTACTTTAGTCATGGCTTTTCTACATGGGATATATGACGGTAGCCAAGTTATCGACCCAACCTCTTCTGTGTCAATTTCCTCTACTTCTCCATGCAGTTCTTTGTCATCTAGGTCCAGGGGCTCTATCAACTGCTTGGACCTATCCATATTTCCCTTCTGGCATATTTTGGTCGGGTTTTTTCGTGGTGACTGTTACACTGCTGCTTGCTGGGGCTTCTTCTGCTTCTTATCTCCCACTATGGAAGAAAATGGCTTAGGTGTTGGCAACCTAGGCATGGTAGTAGGCAACCCTGTAGGTATAGATTGGGCCGCCTCTATCTCAGGTAGCGTTGCAATCATTATCTCAAGGATTATCTTTCAGTGCCAATCAGGGAACGTTGCGAATTTCAGCTGTGAAAGAATCATCTCCCAATGCATATGAGACATAAAACACTTTTCTAGACACAAGTGGAAGTGAAAAATCTTAAGGCAAATTCTCAGGAAGAAAAGTGTTCAAATGTGGAGTGGGATGCCATATTTATAGCTTATGTTGAATTCAAATATGTTTTTTCCCTCTAATTCCCTGTCATTAATGAAATTTTGGCAGCATATTTCCAAAGATATGCATCTTAAATGCTCCCCCACCCCCCACTCTTTCTAAAAAAAATCATCATCCAATCAGCTACAGTGCTTCCAACTGTCACTTTTTGGCTCGACTGCATGGGACCCACCATCCTAGGAAAGCTCCTTCATCACAGCTCTCCCCAATGCCTTTCCTTGATATGTCGCACAGCCCCATCACTTTGTCCAACCTTTCTTTTGGAAGTGTAGTTTATGGTCCAGCATTCCCTTGCAACTGCCTGGAACACTAAGACTATCCTGCAACCATATAGTCATTGCAGGGGCAGGATCACCCCTGTACAGATTCAATCGACTCCCACTGACTTTTCCGGGAAATAATTCCCCATTCAGCTTCGCAAGTTTGAATTGTGCCTCAATTTGTAACCTCCTTAATAATAGACGATGCCAGGAAATGTGTGTCGAAGTTCTCTGGAAACTTTTTGAACTTACTGTCATAAAACAGTACCAAATTGTTGTTCTTAAAGGCGCGTTGTTTGATATGACGATCATGCCATGCCTTTTCGCAATCCTTCTATAGTTGTTGATGAAAACCTCCCAAGAAGCGATCTTCCTCCAACTCAATGAGCGACTCAAGGCATTCTTCTATGGTATCTCGATCAGCCATGTCTGTAACCGCAATAATATGAAAATTGGGAACTATGTATTCCATCAGCATTACTTCTTCTTGTCTGTAAACCAATATGAATGACATTTATCAAATCAACTTGTTGCAGGTAGTTCTATATGCCCATCGAACAACGGGTATGCACACATCCCATTCATTTCTCCTCACATTGAAAATCTTTGTTAAGGAATTCTCTGTAATTTTATTAAATGCTTCAACATTGTCGTTGGCTTGAGGATGATACAATGTACTCTTCTAGTGATACATCTACAATTCTTCAAGCAAAGCAACAGTTATTTCATTTGAGAAGTTTGTACCTCTATCGTTCATTAAGATCTTAGTGTAGCGAAACTGAGAAAAATATACTCAAAAATGAATTTCACAATTGTGGCCTCACTACAATCCTTCACAAGATGTGCCTCATCCCACCTGGTTAAATATTCAGTTGTTGTAATGATGTATCTGGCTCCAATATTCTTTCCTAGTGGTTGAATTGGACCTATGAATTTTATCGCCCATTTATCAAGGGCAATTCATCCCTTTGTGACGGTCTCCACATTCTCTGATAGACATCAAATGCCCTACAATAAACCTTGGAATCGTTATGCGCAGTCGGCCATCATAGTCCTACACCGATTTTCTACACAAATTCTCTTCTTCCATAATGTCCTCCCACAACTCCTCCATGTGCTTTAGCGAGGATGCTTTTTTTTTCATACTCTAGGACATACCTACGCAATATCTCATCTGATCCCATTTTTTATAGATGTCGAGCAATAATAGAGAAATCTGCAGCTCGGACGACCAACTTTTTCTTCTGTTATGTTAAATATCCTTCAGGAGTTGTACCTATAGACATGAATTGGATTATGTTTGCAAAATTGTCTTGAACAACACACACAACAAAGAGCTATGAATCATGCAATTTGTCCTCCAGATTTGTAGGTTCATCACCATTCTCAATCTGCGAGAGGTGATCTAGTCCAGCATTCAGTCTCCCTGGATTCACAATTAATTCAAATTCATATTCATGAAAGAGTAGAAACCAGTAATGGATTCCCCCCCAAACACAGGCCTGTTGACTAGGTACTTCAAAGTAGAATGGTATGTGTACATCTTGAAGTGCGCACCCAACCAATAGTGCCTAAATTTCTGCAGTGCATACACCATTGCTAGTCCTTTTTGTTATATGGTAGGATAATTATTTTATGCCTTTGATAACTTTCTACTCGAAAATGTTATCAGATGATCGATATCACCTTCACGTGGTTGGGTTAGGACAACTCCAAGTGATATGAAGGATTCATATACATGTACATGGAAATCCTTCTTCTAGTCTGGGAACAATAAAATGGGCATTGTGACCAGTTTTTCCTTCAAAACTTCTATACTCTTATGGCATTCATCATCCTAGCAAATTTTCGCATCCTTTTTCATCAATATTTCCATGGGTGAAATTATCTATGCATACACCTTGATGAATTTCTACTAGTACCCTGTATGGCCCCACATTGTGCGTACTTGTTTAACATTCTTCGGAGGTTCCAAAGTAATAATTATCATAATTTTGGCAAGGTCGACAACCAACCCCTGCTTACAGAATACCTAGACCAACAATGTCCCATAGGGTATGCATAATATACATTTCTTCAAATTAAGCGAAATCTAATACCTTCGACACGTATCCAACATAAGGCGAAGACTATTTACATGTCCCTTAACTAACCCAAACACAGTGCAATCATTGAAGTAGACCTCCAAAAACTTCTGAATAAACTCCTTGAAGGCTGCGACTACCACCCTAGAAAATATTGTGGGGGCGTTCTTAAGTCCGAAAGGCATAACTATATACTCGAAATAGCCCCATTCAGTACCAAAAGTAGTCTTACTTCTATCCTCCAGTGTCATCTTGATCTGATGGTATCTTGAGAACCCATTAGTATATGAATAGACTTCCTGACCTCTAACATTTTCCAGTGTTTCATCTGTGAATGGCATAGGAAATGGATCGTGGACATAAGAATCATTCAACTTTCTCAACTCGATGGATATCTGAGTTTCACCCTACCTTTTTCCCTCTTGAACCACCATGGGACTAACCCAATCCAATTGTTTGACATGTTCAATAATCCTAGCTGTAAGCATCTTATCCAATTCAACACACTTTTTCCTTGTACTTAGGATTTAATTGATAGGGGCATTGTTTATTGGCTTTGCATCTAGATTTAGATTGATATTCACGACGCCCAGAACCCCTACAATCCCTTTAAAATAAGAGAACTTGGTGGGAAACAACTCTACTCCCATAGTAGCTCCACAACTTTTTCAATCCAATGTTCACCTGCTTCGTCTTCAAGGGTGGTGAGATATCAAGGACCTCTGCTTCAGGCCTTGTGACTTAGTGTTGTCCTTCTAACTCAGTGATGTTGATGTTCCTAGGATCTTCTTCACCTTCTTCAGTGGTCACATTGTAGCATTCAAGTTCATGGTGCAACTACGTGCTCCAATCTAGATATACCCATGCAACAGGTTCTTCATGCATTCTGAATATTCCAACTTTGATATCCTATAACGCCTCATCAATGCATTCAAATCTGTCTTCAAAGCCAAAAGTTAACATAAAACTATCTTTCATAACATCCCATTCTGTCGTTTCATGTTGAAACTATGTTTCCCAATACCAGTTCATCAAAATCGTATTCAAAGTGTGGAAAAATAAATGAACCCATTTTGGTTGTGATTCTTCTCCCATGCCTTTGTTCATTGAGCCAGATGCCCGCACAGATCATCCTTCACTGTGTATTTCTTCATAATATGGGTATTGGCATACCCAAATCATAGCTTCATCATCCATCGGTATTCCTTTTAGTTTGCAAAGTTGTTCTGATGGGTACCCCACCATGTAGCAGGTGTATTTCTCAACGTGACATCTAATGCCTGGAACTGATGTTCCTCCGGTACATCCCTTTCAAATTTATCTAGAAATAAATTAACATCTTCTAAAACATCATAATGTTGTAAGTTCCGTACCTCAGTGGATATACATCAGAGTGACTTTGTAAGCCTGTTGCATCATAGTGATGATACCTCGTGCAACCTATTTTTCCAATGTTTGAGCTCCTCATCTGAATCTCAATTGTAGGAGATTTCCTTCTCCCACATAATTCACCCATCCATTGTAGGGTTGATCCAATCTTTTTCCAGCATAGTTAGCTTATAGATCTATTCAATATCGTCATCCTCCTCATAATCAAGGACTAGTTCGGTATATCGTGCATACTTGGCTAGATCCATTGGCACAATAAACCTTAGTTCTTTCTTTTTGAATTCCATCCTCTGCTTCTTTAGGTTGGTGACTGCATTCATATCAAATGCCCAATCAATTCCAAGCAGCACTCGATATGGGTTATTGTCGTCTAATATTTCAATTAATTCAAAATCGGTGATCATCCACGCACCTTCAATATCCACAGTAACTCCATGTAGGCACCCCATAGGAATAATATTTTTTTGATTCACCAACCTCAGTTGGATCAGGGACCACTGTAGTGTTGGTATTCCCATTCTTTCCCAAGTTTTCTTCAGTAGAACATTTGCATCAGATCCTAAGTCAATAATTACCTGGTCCATTTCATATTCTCCAATCTGTGCAGTCAATCTCATTTCAAAACTTGTCCTTTCCTTAATTTTGTCAACCTTATGTACCATGTGATGTTTTGGTACTAGCTTATTCTTTCCAATGCAGTTATCTATCGATTCTTGCAGTCCCTCTACTTCCTTCTTGTCCCTTAGGAGCTTCATGTAGGTTTGTAAAAATGATTCTACTAATGATGCATCTACCTCCTACACAGTACTGGTGTATTCAGGCTTTCTCGTACTTTGAGTCCTTGATGTAGAATCTTCTTTAGCTGAAAAGCTCCTTTTTTCTTCCATAAACATTTCGTTCACCTTATTTACATTGATTCCTGTCTCCTTCTCATCGGCCTTTTGAACCCATACATTTTCCTCTAGTTTCTTCCTTTTATCCTCCTTAGTATCTATGCCACTTCGCATGAAAATATTAAGATTAAGACCCTGCTCGCATGGTTCAGATCTCATCATATGGATATTCTGGGTAGGCTACAGAGTCTGAGTGTTATTTTTTCGCATCTTCACAATGAAAACCGGGAAATCATATATGACATCATCAAATGGGCGACAATATTGACATAAAGTATGCGTTGGATTCTGACAATATCGTGCAAAGTGACTAGGTTCTCCACAGTTTTCACAAATGATCTAGCCATGACCTCTTCCAGTTCCTCCTCCTTGTCCTCTTCCTCATCCCTGAAACCCTCCATGCACCGCAGTTGTGCCTTGATCCTGAGGATGTGCCTCCATATGTACTCTATACGTTGGTGTTTTGTCCATCATCAATTCATAACTTTGGAAGGTGCATTCATCATGACCCATGAACATACAGAAATTACAAAACAATTGTTGCAGAGTTTGCACAAACTTCTGCAGTAGTTGAAAATTTCTCTTCGTATGCTTTCCCATTATCTAACAAATCATGCACTATGGTATTACAACCCTACTTTTCCGAGCAGTATTCGCAAGCTCCACAGGAACAAGACCTCCCTCAACTAGATAGTTCTGATACACTAGGCAGTGATCATTATCATGACCTTAGCCCTTACATTTCAAACACCTTACTTCCGTGTGGACCTCACACTGGACTTCTTTTCCTTTCTTTAGGTTCTGCAACTCCATATGCAGGCTATCCATCTATGATTGAATATCCTGCACTCCCAAATTCGTATCCTAAATAGGTGAGGCTTCTAATTCCATCCTAACTTCTAATGCCTCCACCTGTGTCCCGATATTTTGCTATGACAATGGAAATCTCAAATGGGGTAGTAGAGAAGCAATGTACCAGTCCTTCTATTGGTCATATGTGATCTACATATTAGCCTGTTGCAACAAACATTTCAACCTTTGATCAATGTCCCATGCAGACTCATTGACCTTCTGTTGGATCTCTTTGAGCTTTGTTACTGACTAGGCTTGCAATTTAGCCTTATTGAATTCATTATTGAGTGCTTTATTTGTTTCTTCAAGCATTCCAATTGGATGAGATGAACAATACTCAATATACCAACTTAGTGCTCTATCTTGCTATGTTGTAACCAGATGTGCTTTCTTCAAGTCATCATTTGTAATTTGATGTGATTTCCAAACAACATCTACTAAAAACCAGAACGGTTCATGGTCTTCTGTCCCCAGATCCCTGAATATGGGAATCTTCATAGCGTTCGCCATGTTGAATAGCGGAGGTGGAGGTGGAGGTGGAGTGGACGGATGTGGTATTCCCATGATACCCTGCTTCACCATCTACAACACACCTAGAGGTGTCCTTAGAACACTAATTTCTTCATCACTATCAGACGCTTCTAACAAAGGACTATACTTAGCACCTGAACATAGATATTTTCTGAATGTTTTTCCATCTCATGTAGATCCCGTCATATCTCTTCTAAACATTAATTAAATGGCATAACCCTTTTCTCACACAATAGAATCTTAATCCAAGTTGCTAGGGACTTTAGATACTTACCTCTTGGTCATTTGAAAGATCATCCTTCAGCTTCGTTATAACTAAAAAATGTATCAATTGTGAACTCAGTGATGAAACCTCCCAGAATTCTATCGATCTAGTAATCAACAACCCTCATGATCTTGTTTCCTGAAGCTTCCGTATGCCTTACCAACTCTAGAGTCCACACAATAGGGTTATCCAACTTCCATGTACCTTGACTGTCCACAAATTTAGATAACCACTAGTGTACTTCGCATGGAAAAGAGTAGAAGAAAATTGTATGCTTTTATGTATTAAAGGTATCTATTGAACCATTCTTCCTTCGATAGACATGGATTCCTGTTTTCCTGGGCTGAAAATTCATGCATCTTCTGATCTATCCACTTCTTCATTTCCTTCTTAGCTGGGAACCATTTATTTGACATCACACATTCCTAAGATAGATCTTGGTCCTAGAAATGGAACCATTTGTTGGCTAGAGTGGGTTTAGGCCTAAGTTTAGAGTTAGTTGCGTCAACAAACAAAACTCTAAATTGTTGACCTTTTCAGAGACAACTCACGTAGCACAAGTTGCAGACTCACTCGAGGAAGTATTGGGGATGACAAAACCAAGCTTCTACATCTAGATGTCTGTGTGATGGGTTTTTGTTACTCCTATAGCTTTAATCCAACCTTTGCGAACCCTAACCCTTCAATTACAAAAATTACAATAACGTACAAATAAAAAGTTCTAACTCTGCGTGGATTGATTGAAACATTCATATCATCAAGTAAACTAAGATATCTACTGTTGTCGCGCATCAATTAAGTGTTTCTTAAGTTAAATTCAGAAATCAGAGTGAATACATAGAAAATGCAAAAGAAAATATAAAGTCACAGATGCATAGATATTCCTCCAAAATAGTCTTTATTATGAACAATCCTTCTGTTACAGACTATTTCTTCCCTACGCACATAGCTGCAGGGGCTCGCGCACTCATCTGTCGACTTACCAATGTCTCTATGCACATAGCTGCAGGAGCCTTCCCCTTTGCCTAAGTAAAGAAAATAGACTCTTCTGCCTTAGATCACTTGACCATACATAGATCTTCAATGATTAGCTTACGTCCTAAGACTCACTGTGACTCCTTTATATAACTTCTTTCATTACAATACCATCGTTCACGAACCATGGGTGAGTCACAAAACATCTTAAATTCTAACAAACTAAGGGGCTTTGACCTTCTAAAATCCCCTTTGACTTCTATGACCTTCAGACTCTGCTTCCTCAAAATGCAAAGACTTTACAAAAATAACAAAAACTATTACAAAATTGACCCAAGGGGACCCTGTCGCAACACTTTTGTTAGTGATGAGAACTATGATGGAATGATAAACCGTAATATTATAATGGAGAATTATATTTAACGATACAAGCATAGTTGTTTTTAATTTTATTACAAATATCAGTTGTTAAATTCTATGTAAGTAAATAATTGTTTTTCGAGGGAAGGAGACTATATTGTATTTGCATGTGTTTTATTCTTGCTAGTATATGGACATACTAGTGATAGGGAAGAATATAATAGTTTAATAGTAAATTTACTTACTCTCGTATGTGGTAAATTTCAAGGGTAGTGATGATATTTATTAATGTATAAATATGACAGTGGCTTTCTTCGTAAGTATTGAAGTATAGGTATCATAAAGGATTTAAAATGGTATTAGCATATAATCAGAAGAGCAACAAAAGGTTGCATAATTATTTTATGTGATGCATGCATAACCATGGGAATATCATAACTCTTTTGAATATTGTTAGGAATATGTAAATCAAGACAGATATAATCATAATACCTATAGAAACTCAACCTGGTTAGTGCTAAGCTAAATTGTATAGTTATGGCTAGTAGATGGCATGAATGATGAGTATGAGAGTGTCCACTAGAGGGAAATAGATTAACCAGTACTCATAATTTTATTTCTTTCCATTTATAATTAGTATTATATCTTCATTAAGTGGGAAGAATTTATTCCAAGCGCTAAATTTTGTAAGTACAATGACACTTACCATGAAAGAAGTTACATAAGGCTAGTAGATAACTACTACTAGTATGAAGAAAAAAATCAATTTCAATGTAACACCATTGTGGAAACAAAGGGGTGAGACTTATCACAATTCCATGACTTGTGCCTCCATTAGCAATAGGATAATAACAACAAACGAAAAAAAAAACAAGGATTAAAACTGATGATCAATGACACCCTACTTGTATAATCTAGATAGCTCACTTGTTACCGGTGCATAAAATTGTAGTGATAAGATATTATTAAGAAATGTTGTTGCCATGATGGCATAGTAGGGTTTCACCAAAACCAAATAAACACTTCCAACTTTTAGTGTTTGAGTTTGAAGCGATTTTAGGAGTAGAAGATAGATCTAGCTAACCGAGACCATTGGTTGAAAATAGTTGTGAATGAACTGGGCTAGCCCATTTATTCAACTAAATTAAAGTATGTGAAGTGATGCATGTCCTGACAAATCCTCCTTGTTTAAAGAACAAGGTGCAGTAACAAAATGAATAACTGTAAGACATTGCTAGTAATATAACTAGTACAAAAAAGTTACAAAATATATGATGTTGGTGTGGAGAAAGTAAAATAGTTTTAAACGAGAGATAACACATAATTATTACTTTAGAAGTAATTATGTGCATGCACTATGCTAGAACATTCTAAGAATTTAAATATATATTTTTTACATTAAACTCATACTTGATCTACAAGATTGCAGAGTTCAAAATAAACACGTCTTAATATCACAACTATACTAATAATTACACCATGAAGGGAAATTCAACCCAAAACCTAGTCACATGTATTCAACAACTATGGAAACTTTGTTGGATATAAATTAAGAACAAAACCAAACTAAATAATTCAACATAAACCATGAGATAGTCTCAGTTCAACATTGAAAATTTTCAATTGTAACAACCATAGTCTAGTTTTTGGGACATAAGTGTTGTGCAAAGAAAAAAAAAATTACACTAATATCTATCTCGAGATACCTATGTAGGCTATAGGCCAGAGACCATCTAGTTCACTCTAGCTAAATTGCCTAAAGGGTAACTTCAATATAAGGGTTCTTAGAAAGAAACCATGTATAACATTGGAACCCTTTATTTTTATTTCACTCCATTTGAAATTGAACAACCAAGTCATGGAGATACATGAGTATATACCAACGTGTAACATGATAATTAGAAATTATAAGTGGAGGGATATTCTCTACCAGGAGTAGGTGAGTGAGCAATAATCTTACAAGTACATGTGGCACATTCACTTAAACAGAGCGAGTACAATGAATTTTAGTGTCAAATTCAAACCTTAAGTGGTTACCTAGAGTGATTCATACTTGTAATTGTAGAAACATCCCATACCTTTCCTGTGGTACATTCAACGAGAGCCCATTAGCACCTTGAAAACATAAACCACCTGTTGGACTCTAAAAATAAGTAAATAACTAAACATGCTTAAAATTTATACAAAAATAAGTGAAATTGGAGCCTTAGAATAATGTCC
>APFE030925421.1:2736-18253 GCA_000404065.3 Pinus taeda | reverse complement strand
ATATATAGTGGTCGACACAATCTGAGTTTAGTGTCAGACTAACCATAGGAATGTATACAATGACCAAAGTAACAAATACATTTTACCTGATGAAGACCCACAAGTGTTTAGGTGTATTACTCTGGCTGGAAAAGGAGCACCCTAATATTCATTAAATGGAACTCAGTGAAATTAAAGAATAGGCATGTGCTATAAAAAGAGAGAAAAATATTTTACCACACTATACTTTCCCAGTGTCCTATTGCAATCCTATGGAAAGGGAAAGGAGGGATATGGTGACCATGAGGTTGGTGGAGAAAACCTAGCTGCCAAGGCGCTAGTAGTTTTCAAGTCAGCCCTCTATACCCATGACACATTACCACAAACAAGAGAACCAAATGAAGGGATGAGGGTTTGAGACAAAGGATTAGGGTTCCAGAATTTTAATCACCACCATCACATGAGGTAGGTTTGATCCTCAACATTTGTATCACTAACCTATAACCACCATGTGAAGGTCACATGGGCCTGTGGGACATGTTCCATCCTCATTCGCTTCACAATTTTCACCACATATATCATCTCTGTTAGTATTCCACATAATTTATTTGAAAACAGAACAAAAAAAATATCAGGTGATAGAATATAAAGGTCAATAATAAATTGAGATAAAAGTATAGCATGTAAACTCATGGTGACCTCTATTATCTTCATAGTAACATGCTTAAACAAAAACAATATATTTTAATCCCCATGGTGTGCCCTTATCCTAGAGGGAAGATAAATTAAATTGCTTATAGGTTCTTCTCCCTAGTATCTAATGCGTTGGTAGGGGAATAAATCTTCATGAGTTAGCAACCATAACTGTGAATGAATGGTGTTGCTAAAAAATGATAGGTAATTGTGATGACACTTTATAGACTAAGTATATCCATACAAATAAACATATATAACCAAATTATTGACCGAAATAAAAAACTTTGGAAAATGAGATGTGATAGGAATGCAATCATCCAACAAGTTTATTGTATCCCATTCCCATCGCGGAATGGAAACAGGAGGTTATCTCCATGGATTTCATCACAATTTTACCAAGAATCTCTAGTTAACCTGATGTAATTATGGTGGTGTTTGAAAAGTTGAGCAAGGTGGCTCATTTTGTGGTAGTTGAGCAAGGTGGCTCATGATGTTTCATGGAGATCCAAAGAAAATAGTCTTAGGAAGAGATGTTAAGTTCACTTAAAGATTTTGGAAGGAATTGTTTGCAAGTTTGAGAAAAAGTTTGGCATTCAATAAAACATATCTTCGACAAATGGATGGGAAAACAAAGAGGAAAAATAGGATCCTCGAAGACATGTTAAGGATGTATGTAATGCATCAACCCAAGAAATGGGAGGATTGTCTTCCACTATTAGAATTCACATACAACAATGGGTACCAGGAATCCATAAATATGAGAACATTTGCGGCATTTTATGGAAGTAGTTGCAATACTACTATCAGCTAGAGTGATCTACTGAATAGCGTCCTTTTTGGGCCTGACATGCTCAAGAAAATGGAGTATTAAATTCATATCATCAAGGAAAATTTAAAGGTGGCACATGATAGGAAAAAAATCTATGAAGATCAACATAGTGTGCATAAATAGTTCTAAGTTGGCTAACATTTTTATTTTAAAATCACATCCAAGAATATTTCCTTGAATATTGGGTCATGTGTCAAGTTGGAACCATGGTATTGTGGGCCCTTTGAAATCCTTGAAAGGATTGGACAAGTGGCCTATACGCCGGTTTTACCTACATTAGTTATAATCCATAATGTTTTTCATGTTTCTTTGCTTAAAAGATATGTGAAGGATTATAATCATGTGATTGATTTGTTTATGCTGCAGGTGGAACCCAAGGGAGACTTCCAACCATAACCAATTTGCATACTAGACCAGAGGAACCTCATGTCGCTAAATCTAGAAATAGTGCAAGTCAAAGTGTAGTGGAGACACATTGGTCTCGAGGAAGCCACTTGGGAAATGAATGAATCCATGAACGTAGCATATCCCTCTTTGTTTTCTGGTTGGAGAAAATGTGTATATAATTTTAAATACATCCCTCTTTGGTTGTTGGTTGAAGCAAATGTTTATATAATTGTAAATATTATACATAGTTGTACATATCAATCTCCAAAAAACATTATGTGAATTTATTTTGTTTCTTATTTTGCATAGGGGAAGATAACATTGAGGGCAGTATTCCCTCAAGGGGGAGTGGTTTATGAGAGTCACAACCTTGTTTTCTCTCATGAAATGCAATGTATATACTTTTGCAAAAAAAAATATTTCAGTGAGAGGACGCAAATTTCATAGCTGAGGAGGTTTATTTCTTGGGATGGTGTAAGTTTCCTTGTCGTAGGAAAATTTGAACTGGTTATAACAGACATTAAAGGTTGGTAGGTGCAAATTCTGATGGTCTGGTATTTTCAGGATTAATTAGGTTGCAAGAGAAGTACGCAAAACAAGCTACTTTGGAAAACGCTACAAATAAGGAAGGACAATGAAATAAATGGAAAATGGATTATGTTGACTACGGGGGAAAATGAAAAAAAATGATAGTGGAAGTCAATCACTGCACAAGAGCGAATGATGAGAGAGGGGGATTCATCTAGCAATAGAAGATGGTTCATCGAGCAACTGGAAAAAGAGAGAAAACGTCAAGTGGATGGAGAGTGAAGGATTCTTTTAGAGATATGGAGAATTATTAGGGATATATATTTTTGGTTGGCAAGATTGGAAGGAAGTAGATCACTCCTAGGAAAGGAACAATGTCCTCTTGATCCCCTATATAGTCAAAGGGTGGAAATAATATTTCTCTAGACTCCCTTGATGGCTAGGGTGGAGGGTTGCAACGTGGATTCTTGAAAAGAGGTTCTTTGAAGCCTTTGTTACTGTGTTTGTTTATGGTGGATTTTGGAAACCCCGAAGGGGGTGAAATCACTGTGTTGTTGTTTGAAGGGTGGAGGATTATTTCTCTGGAATCCCTTGACATTATTGGGTGGAGAGGAAGTCACTAGATTCTCTAAGAATACCCATCACTAAGATACTGAATGGGAGAGGAAGTTGGCCTCTAGATTCCCTAAGCTTTCATTGACTTCTCTGATAGTTGGCGGATGGAGGTGGATGAAACTCTAGATTTTCAATTCCAACTAGCATTAAGTGTTTAAATCCTTTGAGAAATTCCCTTAGTCTCTGGAATTTGGCTCAAGGGTGTAACCACCCCTAGTTGATTTCCTACGTAAATAAAAAATAAAACCAATGTCACGGGACACATATTCCAAGTTGAACGTTCGGAAAAACACAATGATGGTTATCAATTGTGATTAATTAATGGTTATGGAAATTGGCAAAGGCAAAGTGGCATTAATTGGCATTTACATATGAAAATAAAGGATAATATAAGAAAAGAGAGATGAAAGATCACATATTTGCATGAGGACGAAATTGAAGGAAAAATCAAGGAAAAAGGGGAAAATAGAGGCCTCAATGATAAATAGGCTTCTGAGGACCAATCCACAACTTTCGCCAATTTAACCTTTTGTTAGTTTTGGCTTGGATCTCTCTCCTATTCTGTCATTCTCTCATTCTCTTCCACACTTCGAGAGATCATGGACAATTCTTGGAGCATGCTTGGAGAACCTTACTAATCACTTGGATTGGAGAAAGAAGATGAGGGAAAGTAGGAAATCATAAGGGAACAGGTGGACCAATAGCTATAGTTGGACTGCTTTGCAGGTAACAAGTTTTATGTTCGATTTCCTTGTTGATATTTGGATGCATGGTAGATGCATGTGGTTTCCTGGTTATTTGTTGTCATTGGAATTGAGGATTGCCTTAATTAATAATGGTTTTAGCCTTTCCTATCCATTTCTTGGTTAGCCACGATGTTGTCGATTTTTCCAGTTGATTTTTTCTAGTTGGTGCTCATAATTCCTTATGGTTATGGGTTGGAACAAACACTCTTGAAGACCTCGAACAACTTGTGTTGAGTTACTAATCCTAGAGCCTAGGTTCGGACAAACCCTCTAGAGCCCTTGGTGGGTTGAGTTACTAGTCCATGGAGTTGGGTTGGACAAATCCTCTAGAGCCCTAAAAGGTTGTGGTTTGGGTCACTAGTTCTTGGAGCCATGGTCAACTTGGGTAGAGACCGATCTAGTTGGAGTTATTGATGTTTGACCATGAGGTGGAATCACTGGTTAAGGTTTGAGATAGTTTGGCCTCTATAAGCCCTGGTTTGTTTTTCTTTGGTTTATTACATGATATCCCACATTCATGCTTAGAATATGATGCAGTGGTGAATTGATGAAAGATAGAATTGGTTGAGCCCAATAAATGGTCATGTGGTACGTGGAAGTCCTTGACTTGGTTAATATCTTCATATGTTAGTAAGAGATATTCTTTGATTGTGATTTATTTATATCTTTTGAAAATATTTTGGTGATGTTATGGCTGGGTTTGCATGGTTTATATGTTGGATATATTCTGGATTATACGTTATGCATATGATGTGTATCTTCTATGGCTCTTTTCATGAAGTGTTGATCTATTAATCAGTTGATAAATGTATCAAATAGTAAGTGTTGTTGAAGCTATGTGGATAGGGAATACGGCCTTATTGGTGATTCTCAGATGAATCTCAGACTTTTATGATCATATATGCATTCATAACTTGCATTTTACATGTTTCCATGTGTTTGACAAGATATTTGTTATGATCTCAACATTTTAAGTCAAGTGTTTACTTCAATATTGTATGTTTAGCCTGTTTTTCCTGTCATTAATGATTTTGAGAAGTTTCAAGAAGTTATGGATAGTGGTATGGAGGATGACCTAGAATTGTAGCTCAGATGTAAGGATGACACCCTCTGAACTAGACAATTTGGGTCATAACACACTCAGGAAGGCTTGCGAGTGTGTTTGAGGCCTTCAACTACATGGAGGCCTTGTGAGGCATGCAGTTGGGGGTTAATTTGTGTGATAAGGATCCAAAACTAAAAGTTTGATCACCTGGTTTAGTTCTTTGGCCTCTCAGTGTCTCTATAGCCCTAAGGAATGTTTTGAGTTGTCATTTTTTCATCAATTATAGGCCCCAATCCTTTAAATGGAGTTAGGTTGTTGATTCATGTCATAGTAAATCTTTGTTTCATGTTTATCCTGATAGTGAAGTTAAATTGGGTAAATATGGGAAAGGTAGTTACATATTGGTATCAAAGCTCCACGGTTCAACACTTGGACTAGATGGGAAGGCTTTGTTTGTCATGCATGCATGTTAGTTGTGTATGTGTTCATGATGCAAGCATTGTGATGGCCATTATTGTAGTTGTGTCATTATGTATAGGTTAACTATGTTGATGTTGATATTATTGATATATTGATTTCATTATATATACATATTTTCTGCTAATCCAGATTGATTTTTTAAACAAGTTAGCCTCCCCTAGACTTCACTAAGGTATGTGGATTATGTTTATATTTGATTTATCTAGCATGGTATGTTTACAAGAAGTAGGAGATCAAATATGAAAAGAAAAATGGTGGACTACGGTTCAGGTGATTCTCCTTACAGATCTGATGAACAACGTGGTGATGTGTACTCCCCTAACATAGCAGATACATTGAGAAGTTTTAAAGCAAAGATCAGAATTTGTAAGGTGGATAATGATAGGATCATTCAGTCACAAGAAAGACTTGTGAGGGAATAGGAGAAGTAAGTGGAAGTTAATGCAGTCATCCTTTAGAGTCTCTTATATTTGTAGAGATATGGACTACTTAGGATCAGCCGTGGACAAGAGGAAAGGACCATTAGGGAATATGGCAGTAGGTATCAACGAGGATATAGGTTTGACATGGACGACACAGTTAGATACATAAGCTTCTTAGATACACCTAATAAGAGGGGTAATGACTATGGGTTCTATTTTAGTTTTGGTTCAAAGAGACATCATCATCATCACCACCACCATTCATATAGGAGGATTGAGAATCAATACTTGCCAAAGGAGTTTGAGAAATCAAACACTCCTACATTTGATGGAGAAATGAAGAAGTCACAAGATGAAAAAGTGTAGTTTATTGGGATGAATACATGTTTTAGATTTCATTATTATTCAAAAAATATGAAATCCATGATAGATACTTCTAGTCTTAAAGGAAAATCAGAAATTTATTGGGAAGGCATGAAGCATGTCAGAGGAATTTTGGAAGAGGAGTTGACTTGGAGTGAGTTCGAGAGACTTTTTAGGAAGAAATATCTATTTGAAATATAATGTGGTGGTAGGGCAAAGGAGTTTTATGAGTTGAAGATGGGATCTATGACCGATGACGAGTGTACTAACAGATTCTTGGAGTTGTTGAGATGTGTGCCTTATCTTAAGGAGAAAGAAAATATTCATATATTTATCAATGGGTTGTCGAAAGACAATATTGATTTTAATGAGCCTAGATCACTGGAGGAAGCCATCAGAAAGTTGAATCACTATTATGATAAATTGAAGCACAAGACTGAGTCTAGGTAGGATTGGAAAGGTAACGAGAAAAAAAAATGTGGGCTAAGAAGACAAGAAAACCTCGGGATATAGATGATAATGAGAATGCATTTTCCTACAAGAAGTTCAATATAGTAGATAGAGCATAGGGATTTTAGTCTAAGGAGTAAAAAAATGTGATGATAGGAAGTCTTTGCATTTTTTGACTTGTGGCAAGGATCATTGTAGGAGATATTGTCCACAACATTAGGGTGGAAGACCATAGATTTAGAGTGCTCAGAATGCACAAACATTTGGTGGTGTTGGACAAAGTATTCCTCATATTTATGCAGCATTGGATACTGAGTACATTGATCGTCAGACATCTATTATTGATATGGAAGGTAAGATTTGTGATCAATTTGTTTCTATTTTGATTGACCCTAGATCTAAATATAGCTATATTAGTCGTGACCTGGTGGATACGTGTTTCTTGAAAAAATAAGCGCATGCAGAGTCTTTGTTGGTGTAGTTGGCTACACGTACTAAGAAAATAGTCCATCATTGGGTAATATATTGTGCATTTGAGCTCAACGGTATTTCTACATCAATGCATATGAATGTGCTTCCATTGGGATCACAGAGTATGTTATTGAGTATGGATTGGTTGTAGATTCACAAGACTAAGTGGATTTATATGATAAGGCTATTGAGTGCTTGGATGGTGATTGAGAGAAGGATGCTGAGGATGTTGAAGACTTGAAGAGGTAAGCAGTGTTGCAGTGGTTTTAGGATATATTTCCAGTAAAGATCTCATGGTTATTGCCTCATATGGAAGTGGAATTTTATATTGAGTTGATGTCGGGAGAAACACTAGCATCAAAGGTACCTTAGAAGATAAGAACTCCGAATTTAGTGGAACTAATGTTGCAATTGAAGGAAATTATTTACAAGGGATACATTAGGCTAAGTGTGTCGCCTTAGGGTGCACCAATATTGTTTGTGAAAAGTAAGGATGGTACTCTCAGGTTGTGTATTAACTATAGGTAGTTGAAGAAGGTGATGATTAAGAACAAGTACCCTTCATTGTAGATTGATAACTTTTTTGATCAGTGGAAGGGAGAAACAATGTTCTCGAATATTGACTTGAGATCAATATATCATTAGGTATGCATGAAAAAGAGTAAATATAGAAGAATGCTTTTCAGAACAGGTATGGGAATTATGAGTTTGTTGTGGTTCCTTTTAGTTTGACTAACGCTCCAGCTACTTTCATTTGTTTGATGACCAGTGTGTTGTGTCCTTACCTGGACAAGTTTGTGATAGTATTCATTGATGACATATTTATATATATAAAGAATGGGGAAGAGCATGCAAAACATATAACGATTGTGTTAATATTTCTAAGAGAGCATCAATTGTATACCAAGCTTAGTAAGTGCGGTTTCTTTCATACAAAATTTCATTACTTGGGGCATGTAGCTTCTAAGGAAGGTATTAAAAGTGGACCAAAAAAAGATCAAAGCTCTCATGGAGTGGGAAACTCCTAGGAATGTGGATGAGGTTAGATCATTCATAGGACTAGTAGGTTATTATAGGAGGTTCATCAAGAACTTCTCATGTATTTCCTATCTTATTACATCCTTGTAGCGAAAAGGGAAGAAGTTTGAAAGGATAGAGGAATGTGCAGCTAGTTTGGAGCAATTGAAGAAGTTGCTTACAAATGCTCTAGTTCTAAAGATTGCAGATCGAGATAAAGAGTTTGTGGTATGTACATATTCTTGCAAGAGAGGACTTGGTGGAGTTTTGATGCAAAAAGGACAAGTAGTATTCTATGAGTCAAGGAAATTGAATGAGCATGAGAAACAATATGTGACTCGTGGCCTTGAGTTGGTAGTTATCATTCATGCCTTGAAGATGTGTAGAAGCTATCTTCTTGGAAAGAGGTTCATCTTGATAAGTGATCATAGTGGGTTGAGGTACTTGTTTGACCAACCTAATTTTAATGCTAGGAGAGCTATGTGGTTGGCTATGCTCAGTGACTTTGACTTTGAGATCAGGTATATTAAGGGTAAAGAGAACAAGGTTTTAAATTCTCTTAGCATAAGAGTGTAGGTAAATCACATTGCAACCTTCAGTTCATATGGGACAGATTTATAGGAGTATATATTGTAGGCATGAAAACATAATGAAAATTACCAATAGCTTAAGCATATGTTATATCAGTAGGGTACAGGTGAACAAGATGTGGATTATCATCCCATGGAAAAGGCTTTAGCTACATTTAGGGACATGATCTATGTGTCAAAAAAAAATGAGCTTAAGAAGCTTATATTGTAGGAGTTTAATTTCATGCCATATTCATCTCACTCGACATATCAAAAGACATTGATAGTAATTAAGAAGTTATACAATTGGCCAAACTTGAAGGAATACATCTTTGATTTTTTTTTGACGTGTTTAGATTGTCAACAAGTTAAAGAAGAGTGTAAGCATTTGACTTGTTTATTGTAGTTGATTCTAATTCCATGGTGTAAATGTGAGGTCATTTCCATGAACTTCATTATAGGTTTGTTGAGCATATTGAGGAAGTATGATTCCATTCTGGTTATGGTTGATAGGATGACTAAGGTATCTCACTTTTTCCAGTGAAGTCTATGAATTCAGATAGTGAGGTAGCCCAGGTCTTCATAAGGGGGACAATGAGGTTACATGGTGTTCCTAGAAAGATTGCATTAGCTGAAGATGCCAAGTTCACTTTTAGGTTTCGAAAAGAGTTGTTTGTAGGTTTGGGGAAAGGGTTGGCCTTCAGTATAGCTTATCGTTAACAGTCATATGGAAAAAAAGAGGGGTATAATAGGATTCTTGAGGAAATGCTGAGGATGTATATTATGCATCAACAATAGAAGTCGGAAGAGTATCTTCCACTGGCGCAATTTTTGTATTACAATGGGTATTAGGAATCTTTGAAGATGAGTCTGTTTGAGGCACTTTATGGGTGAATTTGTAATACTTCCACCGAATGGAGTGATCCTGTGAACAAGGTATTGATTGGATTGAACATGTTGGTAGAGATGGAATAGGAAATGTAAGTTATCAAGAAGAATCGAAAGGAAACACACGATAGGAAGAAGAGTTGTGTGTATCAGCATAGGGTATTTAACGAGTTTCAGGTTGGGGAACATGTGTAATTCTACATCAAGCTCAAGAGGAGTTCCCTGAGGTTTCGATCACCTACCAAGATGGCACCTCTATGTTGCATCCCTTTTCAAATCCTTCAGAGGATTGGACTAGTGGCCTAGTGACTTGCATTGCCTTCGACAGTGAAATTCAATGATATTTTCCATGTGTCATTGCTTAAGAAGTATGTCTAGGATGTCAAACATCTAATTGAATGGTCTATATCATAGGTGAAACCAAAAGGAGAATTCCAGCTTAAACCTCAATGCATTTTGCAGAGAAATATTTTGATTTTCCTGAATCGAGGAATTGAGCAAGCGAAAGTGCAGTGGAAGAAAATTTGGCTCGATGAAGCTACATGGGAGATGGCTAATCAGATGTGGGCTATGTATCCTTCTCTATTCATTGGTTGAGTGGATGTATTCTAAAATATGCTTTTATGTCATGTTTGGGTTATGTCTATATATGCATATGTATGTAAATATCTCTTCAATTTTTGTTATAAATCTCCAATAAGAGATATGGTATTCACCAAATTAACCACATATATGTTTATATATATTATAATGGTCATGGTCTCAATATTGTGATATGATTTAAATGCTACATTGATCTATGTTATAAAGCTCCATGGGAAACATGTATTTTGTTGGTTCATAAGTGTCATTGAACACAAAGGATGGTGTTCCCCCAAGGTGGAGGGTTTTGTAACAACTACTAGCTGATTTCATATGTAAATAAAAACTAAAACCAAGGTCATGGAACACATATTCGAAGTTGAATGTGGGGAGAAACATAATGACTTTTGATTAATTAATGGCTATGGAAATTAGCAAAGGGAAAGTGGCATTAATTGATTTTTTTAACAAAAATAAAGGAAAATATGAGAAAAGGGAGATGAGATGTCATAAATTTGCATGAGGAGGAAATTTGAAGGAAATATGAAGGAAAATGAAGAAAATAGATTCCTTAATGATAAAGAGGATTTTGAGGATCCGTTCACAGCTTTTGTGAGTTTAACCTTTTGTTCGTTTTGGCTTCAAGCTCTCTTATATTCTCTCATACTCTTGTACACATAGACAGATCTTGGAGCATTCTTGGAGCACCCTAGTATTCACTTGAATTGGAGAAAGAAAGCAAGGGAAAGTAGGGAAATTCAAGGGAGAAGGTGGATCAATAGCTACAATTGGATTGTTTTTTAGGTAACAGATTGCATGTGTGATTTCCTTGTTTATTTATGGATGCATGGTAGATGCATGTCGTTTTCTAGTTATGTGTTATCATTTCTATGGAAGATTGCCTACATTAATAGAGGTTTTAGCCTTTCTTTTCCATTTCCTAGATAGTCATCGTTTTATGGGTTTTTCTACTTGGTTGTTTCTAGTCGTTGCTCATAATTCCTTATGGTTGTGCATTAGAAAAAACACTTTAGAATCCCTTGAAAAACTTAGGTTGAGTTACTAGTCCTGGAACCTAGGTCGCAAAAAGTTCTCTGGAGCCCCTGGCAGGTTGACTTACTAGTCCCTGGAGATGGGTTAAACAAATGCTCTAGAGCCCCGAAAGGTTGTAGATTGAGTTTCTAGTTCCTGGAGCCCTAAAAAACCTAGGTAGAGATTGATCTAGTTCATTTTAGTGATGTCCAATGGTGAGGTGGAACAATTGGTTGATGATCGAGGTGGTTTAGCCTCTACAAGCCTTGGTTTAATTTTGTTTAGTTTTTTACATGATATCCCAGATTCATACTTGGAATATGGCACATGAGTGATTGGATAAAAGAGAGATTTGGTTCAGCCCAATCTATGGTCGGCTGGTACGTAGAAGTCCTTGACATGGTTGGTATCTTCTTATGTTAATCATAACTATTGTTCTATTGAAATTCATGTATATTTGTTGGAAATATTTTGGTCATATTATGGCTAGGTTATCAAGGTTTACATGCTGGTTATTTTATGGATTATATGTTGTTCATATGATGTGTATCTTCTATGGCTCTTATCATGAGGTGTTTATTTGATGAATGTGTGGACTAATAAGTGTTGTTACAACTATTTGGAAAGGGAATAGAGACTTTTCGGTGATTCTTAGATGAATCTCATACTTTTATGATCATATATGCATTGATGATATGTATATTATATATTTTGGTGTGTTTGACGAAATGTTTATTATGTTCTAGGCAATCTAGGTCAAGTTCTGCCTTCAAGTTTGTATGTTTGGCCTTGTTGTCTTATCGTTAATTATTTTGAGGAGTTTTAGGATGTTTTCAGCAGTGGTTTAGAGGTTGACCTGGAATTGTGGCTTAGATATGGGGACTACACCCTCTGAACTAGACAATTTTGGGTCACAACCACACTCATGCAGGCTTGTGAGTTTTGTTAGAGGCCTTCAATCACATGGAGGCCTTGTCATGCATGCGATTGGTTGTTGAGTTGTGTGGTAAGGACTCCCAACTCAGTTTTTGATCACCTAGGGTGATTCTTTGAACCTTTAATATCTCTGTAGCCCTAAGGAATGTTGTAATTTTTCAGTCGATGGTCATTTGTAGGCCCCACTTACTTAACTAGAGCTATGAGGTTAGGTCATGTCAAAGTAACTCTTTGTCTCATGTTTAACCTAGCATACCGATGAAATTGGGAAAATATGGGAGGGTTGGCTACAAGGGGTGACAACTATAAGTGAGGATTGGTTGCAAATATCTATGGTTCGATGTAGTGTCAGAGTCCCTAACTCAGTTGCCCTAAAATCCTCAAGTTAAGTGTTGCTATGTACTTTCTTGCGTGCTAGTAATTGTATGTAGAATTTCTAAAATGAAATTCTAATATGGAGTAAAAGTATATGGTTGCATTCTAACATTATAACAATGAATAGCATATTATGAAATTCCCTTACATGTTAAAAATATTATGTTAAATTTATGGTTTGAAATGATGTGTTGCATGAGATGCTTGAATTTGTTATTAATAGCACATAAATGAATAGAATATTGTGAAAATTTTAAAGGCATTTGAAATATATAAGAATCTAAACTAAATCATGACAATGATTAATAGAAGGGATTCCTTTATTACAGTATAATGCTTGCTCGGAGGACAAATGGTGTTGACAAAGCCTATGTATAGTGTGCTGAAGTTTTGGCTAGAATCCCATGTTATAGTTTATGTGGCATTGTGTTGATGCTGAGGATTAGCTCCCCTCTTAACTTTATTAACCTATGATTTTAGATGAATGGCTTCTTTAACCTGCTGTGATAAATTCCCTGCTGTTGGGTTACATTATTCACTTGACTGGGATTTGGTTCAAAAGATCTTTGTGCATTCTCAAGTACAGAATGACCTCTTAAGAAGGATTAACTTGATTCATATCCTTGTACCTTCTGTAATATGAATTTCTACATAGTGGTATTAATACTAAACATTTTTAGTCTAGAAGCCATCTCTTGTGTATCATCTTACTAGTGTGATGTTGTGGCAGCTTTTTGCCTGAATGGTTAGTAGCCACCATGATGTTTCAAGATGATAGTATCTTGTCCAAAAGGGATGGTTTGTGTGTCCCTACTAATAATAAAATGCACCTAGAACATTTAATAAGTTTCATAGTGTTGTTCGTAGGTTTGTAGTAAACCATAGGGTGCACCTTCATGTGTGATCAGAGAACTAGATTCCTTTCATCAGTCCCCAAGTCCTTAGTAGGGGGCAGTGAAAGGTGGACAATACAGTCATTCTTCGAATTCCATGTCCCTAAATGGGGAATGTTTAAAGGCTGAGAACTTATCCATTGTGCACTTATCCATAAGGCACATGCATGTATTCGAACTAAAACAAGGAATTCCCTATTCCTTCGAGTGGTGCTAATCTACTCATGGCCTTCATAAGATCTCATGAATCTCGTGGACTCGGAAGAGCAGTTCTAGCGTAAGATTAGGAGGAGTGGCACTATTAAGTGCTTAATAAAACTGTAATGGCCATGGATAAATGTTCTTGTATATCCAAAGACTTGCAAAGCAATTGGGGCCAAGCCATTATCGAATCATTTCTTAAACAACGAAGTGTGCAGGAAGTGTGTGGATCTTCATGAATACCACAGGATTGAAGATCGAGCATATACTTGTGGTCTAGTAGGACCCTTATAAGCAGGCCATGGAAAAGCTCTATTGTGAGCTGCATTACACCAAAGTTAGGAACAATGTGAACTTTGAAACAGGAACTATAAACTCAAAACGGGAACTCTGGCCAAAAAAGGCCAAAAAAAGCAAAAATAGTGCTAAAAACAAAAAGTGTGTATACTGGAACGATTGTTCTTTTTTTTTAGGGACAATTTTGAACATGTTTTAAAAATGGCAATGAAAACGAAATTTTCGTGCAAAATACAACTTGAAAACAAAAAAGTGATTATATTGGACGATGATTTTTTTTTTGGGTCAATCTTCAAATTTTAAAAAAAATGCTAGTAAAATGATCCAACAGCATAAAAATGACTCATAACTTCTCATTTAACACCATATGTAAATCAAATATTTTATTTCAAGAGATGATGCATACATCAGTTAGATAAACTATCGTAAACAATTATTCAAAATCACTCATATTTTCTTGCATACCATCAAAATTCACATCTTCATATGAGTTACTGGGTGCTGATGAAGATGTTCCATATTCTTCTATTTCATCAACTAGTGCCCCATCTGAGTCCACATGCATGCCCATCATTTCAGGTTTCAAAATTCTTCTAGATCTACGACTGGTTTTAGCAAACTCCCATCTTAGCATTGTTCCTTCTAGTAAAAACCTTTTTAGAATCTCTATCATCTTGAAGTGAAGAGTTCCTCTCTTTCTTAAATTGAAGTCATAAAAAAGTATGTCAACATCCTCCAATTTTAATATGTTTGTGCAGCGAAGATTTATATTCGTACCCTTTCTTTTTCTCTTTCTGCCATTTTTTTTGTCAACTACCATCTCTGGCTTATACACACCATTGAATGGGTGTGTATTTGTGGCATACCAATGGACTTCAACACTTGTAACATCCTCATTTTCTGTAAATACCTTTATAAATTTAGCAACCCAGAATGGATAGCCATTGGGATCTCCATCTGCTAGCACAACAATCATGCAACCCTCCTTAATATCCTATACCGAACCCCTGTAAAGGTCTTCCATGGCTTCACGTTGTGCATGAGATCTTCTAGAACAAATATACATCTCTCTTTCCTTTGCCTGTGAAGAATTAATAATACCTTGAGATTGTTGTTGTTCAACAATGTTTATTTCCTCATGTGCATTCGACACATTTTGTGGCCAAATAAATGGATTTTTCAAAGGTATATTTTCATTTGTTGTTGTTGAAATGATATCACTTTGATTATTGAAAATTGACTCCCACCAAACTGAATCAGCAATGTCAAAGTACTCATATGTATATCTAATACATTTTTTTTATTTCTTCTAGGAAATCAGAATAATTTATATCTCTGTTTTATTTGCGTGCATTATGAAATTCACCAACTGATTGTAATAACAATATTTTCGATGCAAATATTGGATGATCTGGAATGAACTTCAAAAATTGCAAACCTGACAACGTTGCCCATTCTGTAGTAGTTGAATACTTCTTGCCCCATATTAGTGTTTTCCCATCAATTTTTTTGATACGAAATTAATGTTGGAAGCTAATGTCATTAAGTTGTTCAATGCATTTCTCCTCGCCATATGATCCCATAATAAACCTTCGCATGTCAACAGTTTCTTCCAACACACCAAAAGTAGGCTCTGGCATGTATGATTTCTTAATACATTCAATTAATGATGGCAAGCTCCCAGCTTCCTTCTTCCTCAATGTGACTGAAAAACGA
>APFE030925412.1:128429-158123 GCA_000404065.3 Pinus taeda | reverse complement strand
AAAAAAAAAACATAAAAAAAAACAATAATAAATGGGTTAGATATGAAAAGCAGTTTCTGGCACACTCTAACCTCGAATTCCTACTTGAAAACCAATTCGTTGGTGGGTAAGAATTCTTTTTCTTTATTACTGTTTCATGTTTCAGCTAAATATTGACTTGAGGACAAGTCAAAATTTTTGTGGGGGAAAGGAGCATCAGTATTCCTATTTTCTTATCTCTCCATTGTAAATTTTTTATTTTTTTATCATTGTAAATTTTTCAAAGCTGTCTTGTCATTGTTTTATATCAGAGGGACCTGGTTATAAATATCATGCAGGGGGACCTGTTCTGTCCAAGAAGACCATGCTACCAGCACCAGCAGTAATATCAGCAGTAAGGGACCTGTTTAGACATACAAAAGGGACCTGTTAGGAGATTGATACTACAAAAGAAAATCACTTCAACACAGCTTCAGCAAGTTTCTACAAAAGTAGGATCAAGACTTCATCAAGGCTTCATCAATCAAGCACCCAAACTCAGCAGCACCTGCATGCACACAAAGAATTGCATGAACATCTTCAGCACTACAGAGGGACCTGTTGCATTCAAACATACCTCAAGGGACCTGTTATGAACAGCAAAGAAAATCAAACAACAGTCAAAAGTTAGCTTTACTCAGCATGTCAATGCAACAACACTTAATTTCTTAGATTAATTTTTATGTTAATTCTAATAGCTATGACTGTTATAATTAATTCCAAGGCACATTTTTCCCATCCTCTCTTATTCCCCTAATTCTTCCCTACTCCAACCTACTTCCTACTTTAAAACTCATTCACCCCTCGCTCCAATATTCCCTAAGCATCTTACAGCCATTTACCGCCATATCCACTTCCTAAATCTACACCTCCCATTAGATGAGTACCAACAGGACATGTGGCAATATTTTTGAAAAAAATTAATAAAAAAATAAAAAGGGTAATTATACCAAGGCAAGCGACAGCAGGCCTATTCATTATGTTGCATGGGCCGAATGATGATTCACCACTCGACGTACATACACCTCTCAGCGCTCCTATCATAATACTTATGCAAGCAATACTATCATTATTCCTCTGTTTTTTTTTAAATTGAATACATTCTAAATCGAGCTTCATGAACAAAGGAGAAAACAGTGGTCATTTTACTCGTTCTCAGGATTATATACATTGGTGTATAACTCCATTTACATACGCTGGTGCATAAGCTTCCACAGCAAGGACCGAGGGCAGAGAACGCATCCAGTTTCGAATCTCATCGAGCTACATAACAAGCCGACCCAGCATTATAGTGAACATAAAGGAGCAACTATCTCAGGTAATAAACTCAGACTTCCTTGTCAAATTCGCAAGTTAGGAAGCTCGACCCTCTGCCAAGATGACAAATAGGGTCAAGCCAAATGTATTTGATAGCTCTCAGTACCACGAGGACTGTATTTCGATTCCGAGGGAAATATAGTGGCTACCCTTTTTAGAAAAATTCCATGGAAGCAACGAAGAAGTTGCCAAGAAATTTGCCTTCACATTTAATGGGGAGAAAGCCTTGATAGGCACTTTCTCATTTAGGGTCTCAAAGAACACCATTGCCCAAGCAACAGGGGTTAGCCCAGAGGGATAAAAGTACTTCAAAACCAAACAGTTCAACGAAAAATCATGGACCCAATTCATGTCCAGGTCACGAGTCTCAGCGGTCAACTGGAAGAAGGGTGTCCCAAGAAGTTGGCTAATGCATCCTTGGGACGAAATGGTTTACATACTTCAAAAGTTTGTGACCTGTGAGGGCCGCTACAACATTGTCTATTTGTATCACATCAAGTTGTTGCTGCACATAAAGAAACAATGTGTCATTAGTTTACCATATTTCTTATTGCAGAGCCTAACCAAGATGTCCAAAACCATCCAGAAGCAGAAAGGAAATGAGGAAAAAATCTTATACCATTTTGGTTTAATCAAAATTATCATTGAAGATGAAATGCAAAGAAGAGGGAAGACAGGAAAAGAGTTCTTAGCTGCCAACCAAATCAGGGACGAGGAAGACAAAGAGAAATCACAAGAAAACTCAGGGTTTATGAGAGACATTGATGAGGAGATTCCAGCATCATCCAGAGCTAACAAGATACCCCCACCTGTGAGCAGCATAAGGACCAGACAAATGAGAAAGGAAGATGCAAAAAGGGCAGAACAAGACAAAGTCTTCACCACTTACTCAAGAAGAACGAGAAGGGCATCGAAAGTTCAATTGCAAGAAGAATCTAATGCACCTATACAGATGGACATTCAGAGCAATGATCATTCACCACCAGGGCCAGGAGCCGATGTAGATATTGAAAGCCATTCACCCCCAGGAGCTGATATAGAGGTCGAGAGTAATAATAAACAGGAAAGAGGGTCACCACTTCCCAGTAAGAAGCAGAAGAAATTAGAGAGACAAATCGAAAAACTAAAAGAGGAGCTCGTGGAGGCCAACATGTTAGAGAAAGTTATTAAAAAGGAAAATGAAACGCTCCGTACACAGAGCAAAGAAATTCAAAAGAAAAATGAAAAGTTAAAAGAGCGGGTTAATGAGCTGGAGGCTGAGTAGACATACATTTGCAAGTGGGCCACCAACTGGTACAACCAAAAGAAGACCCTCAAGGAAAAGTACAGAAGACTGAAGCAAGAGCTCCATGACCAGAAAGATGCCCAGGTGAAGAAGAACGTAGACACATTACTCAAGGTAGCAGAGATACAGGCAGGGACCGAGTTTAAAGGAAGCACTTCAGGGTTAGCATGAGGACATGCTAAGTCATTAAGTCGGGGAGAGATGTTGGTACCATTCTATGACCCCTTTTTCCCTCCCAAAACATGACCATTTCCTACCTATTTTCATCATTTATCCCTCAAATGCCTTGGAAATTGATTAATTAATAGTTTTATAGTTGTTGAATTGCATTTAAATTGATTTAGGGGTTTTGTGTTAATAAATTAGGATTTTTGGCCTAAATAACTACAGGAAGTCTCAACAACCTATAAATGGCTTATCGTTTGACATGTGGCATGACAACCAGGCCAGAGCGAAAGGTATGGGCGAAAAGAGGAATGTCCAAGAATGGACAAGCACCTATCCCGCAGTGGAAACATCACTCCTATATGCATGGTCAATGCCTGGTCAACTATGGCATGTTGGCACAAAGGCAGCAACAACACACAGTTACAGTCAATTCGATTTTTAGTTGTTTCCTACTTTTTATGAGCGTAAGTTAGGATAGTAACATCTTTGCGTTTTTGTAAAGGCAGCAACAGCTGCCCATGGATAAACATCCATTTTTCAAAGGATGTGAATGTATGTAATTAAAAGGCCGAACCTGGTTATATGTTAGTTTTACCTTTTGGTACTTCATACCTTACGTTTTATATATACATTTCTTGTTGCCTCAGAACAGAGCTTTTGATTTAATATAAGATTGCATTATAATCTCTGTGCGTTGTTTGATACTGTGATCGTGGAGTAACAATCTCGGTGTGCCAAGAACGCGGACGGGCCCTGCGTGCATGGTATACCAATATTTTAATCATGTTTACATTGCATTTACATTGTTACTTTAATTACATTTTACAGTCAAGCGTTTGAATGATATTTGATATCGATTTATATGCACAGGGATTTGATTGATGCTTACGTTTGTGTTTATGAATGCGTTGTTAGATGTCTATGTATGCGCTTGAACAAACCCTCATCTGGATTGTGAATCATATCCTGTAAAGGATTCGATCCAGGGTTGCTTTGTAAAGCACTGCTATGGACGATGCTTATGATTTTTACTTTGCATGTTTATAATAAATATTCCATTGACTGTTGAGTGCCATTAAACAGGGGTTTCATGTTTGGTGTCTCTGTAAGGGGACCGAAGCCTTTACATACAGTGATACATAGCATATTATGGATTGCATTTTAGTTGTTAATGACATATGGTTTGATGCTTAGTTAAAGATTTGATTGATAGTTTAATAGTAGATCTAGTCTCAGCACTGTACTTAGGAATAATAGGCCTAGAGTAGATCCTTTATGTCTATATATTTTAGGCACATGCCTCTAAGTATACGCACCCTGGTTGATAATAAATTTAGCCCAATCTAGCACCCTAGAGAGGACACTACAGATGGAATGGAGAGTTATGCAAATGGATGGTGGTAAGGAGGTTCACAGGCCTCGTAGACAAATTTCCATCCCTCGGGGTCTTCTCTGAACTTTATTTTGGCCTCTTTGTGATTTCTACAGGAGCCTCTTGTAGAATACACAGAGTTTCCTATAGGTTGCGAGATTTTTAGCACAAATGATACCAAGGCTTGGGAAAGGATAATGGTGATGGAGGGATGGAATACGAAGGGTATGTGTAGCCTGGACATGTCTTTTCCTCTTGTGTCACCCTCCTGCAACCTACAATTTATTCAAAAGAAGTTAGGTTTTTTTTTTTTTTTTTTTTGAGACAGCTGGGGCGGGTCCAAGAGGTTTTCACCCTCACTGCTGGGTGCCTCCAAGAGGCTTTCACCCAGGGATCTTTTATTCCTTTTCTATTTTTTTCTCTTACTTTTTTTTTTGCTTACTCAGGGTGTGGGTGGAGTGGAGATAGGGACTTGCTCAACTACCAGCACGGTTTTTCCCAAATTCTCAATGAACACTTGCTTAGAAGGGGGCTTCCTATAGATCTTCAATCTATGCCCATTGATGAGCATGGGGATGGCTTCTTCATCTATGGTCTAGATAAAGACTAAACCATTGTCATTGCATTTTTCTACCATGTATGGTCCCAGCCATCTTGTCCTCAATTTTCCCTTGAAATCTCTATATCTTGAATCATACAATAGCGCCCAATCTTCTTGCTGGAATTGTTTTTCTCTGAGGTTTTTGTCATGCCGTATTCTTCTTTGAAGTTGGACTACCTCTAAGTGGAGTAGGGCCTACATTCTTTGCTCATCCAATCCATTTAGCTGAAGCAATATTTCCTTTTGTGCATGGGTGATATTTAGGTCCAGCTGATCTGCCATCCTTAATGTGTTATATTCAAACTCTATTGACAGCAGAGCCTTCTTCCCATAGACTAGATCATAGGGTGTAAACCCTGTGGTTGTTCTCCAAGTGGTGTTATAGGCCTAGGTGGCCTCAGCCAATTGATCTGCCCAATATTTTCTATTGTTGCTCACTACCTTAGTCAAAATCCCCTCCAAAGCTCTATTAGTGACTTCCACCTACCCATTTTCTTGCGGATGATAGGGGGTGGAAGTTATGTGCTTCAACTGGTGGTGTGTGAGCAGGTCTTCAACCAAATTGGAGGTGAACTGACTCCCTTGATCATTGACTAACTCTCTTGGATAGCCAAACTTGTGGAAGATATTTTCCCTCAAAAACTTATCTTCTTTTTCTTTTGTTGCTGCCTTGATCACCTTTGTTTTTGCCCATTTCGTCAGGTAATCAGTACACACAATGATGTAAGATTTTTGTTTTGGAGGGTTCATGGGACCCACAAAGTCCATGCCCCACTTCTCAAATGGCTTGAAAGTCACTTGAGGTTGTAGGGGCATCTCATCCCTTGGAGTATATTTTCCCATCCTTTGACATCAATCACATTGGCTGATATATCTCTTGACATCTTGATGAAGAGTGAGCCAATAGTAACCTGCTTGTAGAATTTTGAAGGCAATCCTATTTGTTGCAAAGTGGCCCCCACAGGGCCCATCATGATAGGTTAGGAGGATGTAAAAAATTTCCTCCTCCCTGACACATCGCTTCAAAATCTGATCTAGGCCAAGTTTAAAAAGATTGCCCCCAATCCAAGTGAATAGGGTACTTTTCCACATGATCTTGCTCATCTTTTGAGGACAGGTGTGGCGGAAACTGTGCTAAAACCAAATAATTTGCTATATCAGCAAACCATGGAGAGAGTACTGAAATAGAAAATAGGTGTTCATCTGGCACTTGATCATCAACCATTCCTTCTTCACCTACAGGTAGATCTAGTCTAGATAGAAAATCAGCGACAACATTTTCCTTACCTGGCTTATCAACAATTGTCAAATCAAATTGCTGCAATAAAAGTAACCATCTTATGATACAAGAATTTACATCTGGTTTATTCATCAAGTATCTAATTGTAGCATGATCAGTGTGTATGAATGTTTGATAGCTTGTGATGCAGTGTCTGAACTTGTTTAGGGAATGGACTATAGCTAGGAGCTCCTTTTTGGTCACAGTGTAGTTTAATTCTGCCTTGGACGGGTTTTTACTAACAAAGTATATGGCATAAGGCAACTTCTCCTAAACTTGCCCTAATGCTAATCCTATCGCTTTGTTCGAGGCATCTATATGAATGTGGAAATGTAGGGCCCAGTTTGGACCTCTCAAGATTGGGGCAGTTACCAGCTTACCTTTCAAGGCATCTAGAGCCTCTTGACAGCTGTTAGTCCATATAAACTTAGCATCTTTTCCGAAAAGACTAAACAATGGAGAGGCTAGCTTACTAAAATCCTTAATGAATCTTCTATAATACCCTCCTAAGCCTAGAAAATTCCGAACATCTCTTACCTTTTGAGGAGGTGGGACCCTTTGGATGATAGCAATCTTGTTGGGATCCACCTGTAATCCTTGCTGAGAAATCATATGACCTAGCACGGTCCCTTAAGTCATCAGGAATTCACATTTTTCAAGATTGAGGGATAGGTTCATTTAAATACACTTGGCTAAAACTTTCCCCATGTTAGTCAAAGCTTCCTGAAAATTAGAATTGTAAGGGGTAAAGTCATCCATATATATTTCCACTGAATCATGAACCAGTTCAACAAATATGCTCAGTACTGCTCTCTAGAAAGTGGCGGAAGCATTACACAACCCAAAAGGAAGGACTCAGTAGGAAAAGGTACCCCATGGACAAGTGAAAGTGGTCTTATCTTAGTCTTTTGGGCTAATTTAGATCTAGTTGTACCCGTTAAATCCATCTAGGAAGGAGAAGAAATTCTTCCCTACCAAGTCATCTAACACTTGATCTATGAAAGGAAAAGGGAAACGGTCCTTCTTGGTGGCCTTGTTTAGTTCCTGATAATATACATATATTTTCCACTTCTCATTTTTCTTTGTCACTAGCATCAAAGGAGAAACCCATTCGCTGTCAAAGATGGGGTAGATGAATCCTGCATCCAACAATTTTTGCAGTTCTTCTTTGACAATGTCCTTGAGGGTAAGATTCATCCTTGTCTGGGGCTACCTAACTGGTTTACAATATTCTTTAATATAAATGTGATGAGTGCAGACTGAAGGGTGGACTCCCTTCATCTCCTTATAACTCCAAGAAAAAGCATCCAAGTGATTTTTCAACAAGCTACATAGTTCTTTCTCTTGAGAAGTGGATAGGGATGAGTTGATATTCAAGGTTTTTTCTGGGCCAAATTCCACATTCTTAACTCTGAGAGAAGTCAAATTAGCCACACATAGATCAACTAAAGAATTGTTTTGGGTGTCTTCCACTAGCTCTTCTAAGGGCAGCACACTGGGGGTGGATTCTAAATCAAGTTCTCAATAAGATCATCCTCGGCTTGTGGAACCCCCATGGTAGCCTCTACTGTACACAATGGTGTGGAATAGACTTCATCCTCATCTTCCTCCTCCAACTAGAGAGGTAAATCATGTTCTAGCATAGGTTGGGCAGGAGGGTAGAGGACTAGTTGTTTGGACATATGCCCATTCTTGATTGTCATGTTCCCAGCTCGATAGCAGACGTAGGAATCTATAGTAGCCAACCAAGGTCTTCCTAGGATGAGAGGATACCTAGTGAGCTTTTCTTTTGGTTGGAGAACTATGAAATCAGCAGGGTACTCCCAACAATTGATAGAGACCATGACATCTTCCACAATCCCCTCAGGGGTCAAGGTGGAGCAGTCTGCTAACTGCAATATTGTTGAGGCCTTTCTTAGGGAACCCTGAAGGTTGAGTTTGAGCATAGTGTCCCTAGTCATCACATTAATGGCAGCCCCTAGATCAATCAAGGTATGGGGGATTAGGGTGTCATTGATGTGGACATCGACTATAGGATTCCCAGGGTCTAGATATTTCAGACATATTACCTGCCCCAACATCAGATCAAATAGTTGTCCTATGAAATTGATAGTTGTGGCATCTCTCTTACGCCTGCATGGGTGCCTGAAGCACTTCTCCTTGATAATCTTGTTGTATATAGGCACATCCTTTATGGCTTGGAGAAGTGGTATTTTTACACATAACTGTTTTAGTTCTCCCAGAAGTTCAGTTTCTTCTGGGGTCAGTTGTGTGGTTCCAATTAGTCTCTTAGGAAATGGTGGAATTACTTTTGGTTCACTTTCTTGTTTTTCTTCCTCATCCTCCTTAGGAGGAGGTTGGCTATCTGGGATAACCTTCCCAAATCGTAGGCTAATCTCCTAAATCTCCACAACATAGGTTAGGCATGATGTTTCTCCACTATATACCTATTGGGCCAATCTGTTGTTGGGGTTCGGGTTTGGTTGAGAAGGTATTTGGGGTTTTCTTGGAGGAGTAGGAGGTAATGATTGTGGTTGAGTAGGTGGTGGAGGAAAAAGAGTGGAAGGAGAGTTATATTGGGGCCTCCACCCCTGATGAGGTGCATTCCACTGAGGTTGTGGCTGAGCATAAGGATGAAACGAATGAGCAACTAGAGGAGTCTGGTATTGAGGAGGATATGACCACAGAGGGGGTGTGGACCAGGAAGGATGAGCAGGGGGTCCCCAAGAAGGCATGGAAGTGGCTTGCTTGGTGTTGTAATAGCTCTGGGGTGTCCCTTTCATTCCCTATTGGTAAGGTCTAAGTCCATGTGGCCTCCTTTGGTTCATGAAATAGAATGGTTCAGTGGCTCCTTCAACCCCCTAATATGCAGCTTTGATTCTAGGCAAGGAAGGGCATTGATTCATAGGATGGTCTTCTTCACAGACTAAACACACTTTTATAGATTACAATGGACATTCGTTCCTAGGATGCTTTCTAGTGCACCTAGGACAAAAGTTGGCCAAAGCCCTCTCAGCTTCCTCTTGTTTCCTTTTGATATGCAAGGTATCCATTTGCATGGTAAGAGTTTGCCTCACCTTGCTCTTGAAATCTTCTAGTCAATTCTCAAGCTCGTTTCTAAGGGATGAACTAGATGGAGATGTATTGGCTAAAGGTTGACTTCCCCTACCTCTCTTTCTTGCTGACTTGGAATGGTTTCTAAACACAGTATTTATGTCATCATAAGGTAGCTAGTAGATGTCTCCCCCATCCAACAAATGGAGGGTATCTAGAAGGTCTTCAGGGACCCCTCTGAGCAGTACCAAGTTCAGAGATTCAGGGTCAAGTGTGCACCTGGCCCTTTTATAACTAAGTTGAAACCTCTCTTCATAGTCTTCTAAAGATTCATCACTACCCATGGTCATTCGGAAGATCTCTTCCTTAGTATCCTTTGACCTACAATAGTCCCAGTATTTCTCGTTAAAAGCTTGTTACATCTGAGCCCAAGTTGTGATATTGTTTCTAGGTAACCCCATGAACCAGCGTAAGGCTGCATCCTTGAGGGTAGAAGGGAACAATTTCAACTTTTGCTCATCTTCTGCATAGTCATAGGTTTGATAGAGAACAGCAAATTCAAACAAGAAACTATCAGGATCTTCAGTAGTCAGTCCATGCAAGTGAGGTAAGGCTGAAGGACTTATGTTTTTCATTTTTGTGTCACAATTGGTCTCTTGGATAAGAAAGGCACCTTCTATTCTTTCCCCATTTCCTCTAACGTTTCGGTTTTCAGCCATGTTCTCAGGAGGAATGGTTTCTTGCTCTTCTTCTATTATAGGATCTTCATATATCTCTGGAGGTTCACCTATAGGTTTTTTTGGATCACTGCCACCAAAGAAGAGTGAAGGGTGACTCAGTGATGTGGTGGGGGTGTTGTGTAGGAACTTTCCTGAATTGTCTCTGTTCCTATGAGGCATGAAAGGAAATCTCTTTTTTTTTTGGTGATCTTTTTGTTTCTTTTTCTGCTTGTACTTGCAAAAACTGAAATGGATTGAACAACAATTGAAAATAACTAAAATGAATCTACTTTGCAGTGAAATGAAAATTGCAGAATTGAAATGAAAGCAGGAAATGTCTAATATATGCTTGCTAAAATGAAATTGCAGAATTGAAATGAAAGGAGGAAATGTCTAATCTACGCTTGCTGAAATGCAATTGCAAAATTGAATGGAAGCAGGAAATGTCTAATCTACTTTTGCTGAAATGAAATTGCAAAATTGAAATGAAAGCGGGAAATGTCTAATCTACTTTTGCTGAATTGAAATTGCAGAATTGAAATGAAACAACTACTCTACTCTTGTTGAAATAAACTACTTAACAGAATGTTGCAGAAGAAAATAGAAGAAAAGAAATAATCACAAATACTCTAACGCTTCCCCAACAACGACACCAAAAGAGTGGTGAGCTCCAGTATTGTAGCAATAACGCCGCAACTCCTGGGGCTTCCTTCTTTACTTTTATCAACTTGGTAGTTCGTAACAAACTTAGAAGCAACGGTGACGTATGCACAAGCACTAGCTCTTACTGCAGGTTGTCACTTGATCATCTGGTGCAAGTTTGCTATGACCTTAAGCCAACTCCTGTGAGTTCTTAGAAGAAGCTTTTACTGTGATGGAAGAAAGCTAAACCTATGGAGGCTATTCTACTTGCAGAAAGAGAAGGAAAACTGAAAAGAAATGCAAACCCTATCAAACCCTAATTTTGCAAGAAAAGAGATAGAAACTACTGAAATGGGTATCATTAACTCTTGAAAAGGTAAATTGCATTTATTCAAGCTACTTTTGAAGAGATATGGAAAGAAATCATCTTTTTGTACTTTTGGGTATTTTTATGTGGAATTATTATGCTTATGGTTTGACTGATTGTGATTGTGCAGAGGGTTGGTGGCAAAGGAGGATGGAGTTGGCTTTTGTTGAAGAGGAGGAAGGTGTGGAGAGGTCCTAAGAAGTCCCTAATACCCTTTTGGAGACTTCCATTGCAATCTGACTTCGAAAAATCGCTCGCATGAACTTCTATAGGAGGCTGCAGTGGATCTACAGGAGGATCTACAAGAGGAGGCCGAAAGTGGTTTTTGGAGGTTTGAAGGTGGAAAAATGGTGGGAAATGGGAAATGAAGGCTGGATGAATGTGTTGGAGGGTCTAACACTCTGTTAGTGGAGATCAGGAAGGAAAGAGAGGGTTGGATTTGTTCAGAGGGGAAGAAAGAAACTTTGCACAAAAACGTAGAAATTAGGGCAGATTGGCGACATGAGGCAAATTAGTGGGGAAATCTTGAGAGATGAATTGGTATAGGTTGTGCTATGGAGGAATGATAAGCTGGGGTGTTCTACAAGTGAGTTGCACACTTATTTCCCAAAACTAACCAAAGCAAAAACCGAAAAAAAAGAGTTTGTTTATTTTGACCTAAAATCTGACCTAAAAACATAAAAGTGCTAGACAGAACTTTATGAACAAAAAACTATGCGTGAAAACCATGGTAAATGAGCATGAAATGATCTAAGCATGTGAATCCAAACTAATATCAACTTCTCCAACTCGAAATATCACACTAGCAATTGCATGAAGGGAAAAAAACATGTTTTTGGTAGCAGCAGTAGTGCCTTGACCTCAAATCATGGTCCCAAGGAGGGAGAAAGGAGGTCAAGCCCTAATGGTAGCCTTTTTGGATCTTTCTTTGTTACTACAACAAACTACATAAGTAACTTGAATCAAGAACAACTATTTTAACCATCAAAAGCAACCTATTTTACCAAAGCAAGATTTAACCTAAACAACATAAACTATCCTATGAATGCAAGAAAAAACATATAATACACAAAGGAGGTGTTGGGAAGCTTAGGTTGGGCCCTAACACAAGATCTTCAGCCCTCTAGAAAAGATCAAATCTTGTTCAAAATTGGATTCATCTTCATTGATCAAACGAAAAGTTGTTACATCACAAAATTGTCTTCAAAAAGAGCTTGAAAATGAGCTGAGTACAGGGCTGCAAAAAAGTGTGAAAATAGACTATCAAATGGCTAACCTACTAAGGCTGGAAGCCTTCTTATTTATACAAGTGAGGACTCCCAACAGTCCTCCTAAACTTAAGGAACTCGGTTGCCTAAAACTAGAGATAACAATAGCCCTACTTGAGTTGCTCGGCTGCCCCTTGGAATCATCGATGTGGTGGCCTTTTTACTCCAAGTTGCTGATGGATAACTTGAGGAAGGGGTTATTAATGTAGAAGACACCCCTCCTATAAGTCCTCAACCATGTTTCCTCAAATTTGGCTTCCATTCTACTCATAAATGCCTGGTCCTTGTCCAAAAATTGTCTAAAAATTTGCAATAAACACTCATTAGACTATGTGGCAAAGTGACTATCCCCATTCACTCAATTGACATAAATATATTCAAAAACATGCACAAAAATATGGACAATGGTGGATTAAATGAAAATAATAGGCAAAACGAGCCCATATAGTTATCCATTTTTGGGGCTCATCACCAACCACAGAATAGATGAGCCAAATATCTCTTCAGCGATTCACCCCCATGCCATATTCCAAGCCTGAATGTGGGACTCAAAAAAAAAGAGTGAACAAAGGAAACCTGAGCCTAAACCACCTCACTCTTATCAATAGAAACTAGGCTTTACCGTAATCCAACTCAGATCCCTAGGCCAACACAATAAACATGTAATAACAGGCTTTACCATGATCTCCACCAGATCGATAGGCCAAAACAAGCATGGATGCTACTGGAGTTCTTCACCTACACCGTGACAAATTTTAGTGCCTCCTAGTCTCTCAGTCTTTACCATAATCCACAATCCAATCAAGGGATCACTAGGCCCTAAACCGAGACTTACTCTCTAGGCTTTACCATACATCCCATCCCGGGACTAATAGGCCCAACTAAGAGAAATCTACCTCTTAGATCTACCGTATATCTCGCCATTCACTAGTAACAATTCCTAGGCCCACCAAAGCACGCAATCCTAGCTTTGCCAAAATGCATAGTCTATCTCAGGGGTTACTAGGCTAGTGGCTTTACCACAATCCACAGTCTGGTTCAAGGACCACTAAGCCATGTGTTTTTCATTTCAGAGATCCACCTCACTCAATTTCGATTCCATTAAGCAATCAAGCTCAACCAAAGTATGATAAATCATCTCATCAAAGCTATCCCAAAATGGTAAGGCTAGGATGAAAACACTATCACACTTGGCAAAACCCATGCCATGATAAAAGAGAACCACATGCAATACGATATATGCCAAATCTAGCAATGAAATTACACATGAAAATCAATACCTTCAAACAATCCTACTATAACTTCTTGATCCTGCTCTTCCTTTCTTGCTCCTTCCTTCCTCTTACCTTATTTTCATTTCTTGATCTAATGCAAAACCTGAGCAAAATATTACACTGACCAAAAGCTTTCCCACTGATCCTCAAAATCCTTTTTATTAATGAGGCCTCTATTTTCTTCATTTTCCATTATTTTCCTTCATTTTCCTCCTCACATGCAACCTGTGACATTTCACCTTCCCTTTCTCCTAATTTCCATTATTTTCATAAATGAAATTCCAATTAATGGCTCATGCCTTTCCAAATTATTTACCAATGCCTTTGCCAATTTACTTGGCCATAATAAATCGAATGAACATCCAATAGGATTTTTTTCCCGCCATTCGACTTGGAATATGTGTCCCATCATGGTGGCCTTATATATTTTACATGGAATTTTAACCAGGGTTGTTACAGAACCTTGCCCCTCAAGGGAACACCATCCTCGGTGTTCAATGACACCTTTAACTACAAAGACCACCAAAAACAAAACATACTGCCCATGGTGTTATATAGCATAGCTGATTGTAGTATTTATAATGACCATCTGCTAAAACATGACAAACATACCATTTACTGGAGCTTTATAACACAAATCCTTACTATATTTACAATAATAACCACATATACACACATACACATTTGTTTCACCTAGAAAATAATCATTTTGTCTATGGAGCTTTATAAATCAATTCGATACATTATTGACAATGATATACACATATGCACATTTTCTCAACCAACAAATAAAAAGGATATGATGTCTACATCCATAACAAGGGAATCCAGAGGATCACACCTCCACCCTCAAAGTAATACCATGATTCACCTCCTTCCGAGGAACCCAGAATCCACTACCATAGTCAAAATGCATCCAATGTCTAGTGTTATAATCCTGCACTACTTTTCCTCTCAGCAAACAATTACCGACTCATTATTCCACAATTCACTCCCAATGTTCTTTTGATTCCATATGGAAATTCTAATGACAAAAAAATATATATACCCATCCTTCTCTTCTCTATTGCACAGAGCCTTGGGCAATCTGGTCATCCCCTTCTATCCAGTCACTCACCTTCCAAGTTCTGTGGCATCCCCTATCCTGGGTGATCCATCCCTCAGAAAGGATTCTTTGCATTAGAAAGTCAAAAACCAAGGAATATAAATTCCTTAAACCAGCATATCAATCATAGTATGCTCATGGAAATCAATGCACACTATTGGGAACTAGTGTCCCATAATGGCCCTGCTCCTGAAGTGCTCTACCAACATACAACTACATGTTCCAATTTATTTTACTACTGCTGCTAATTATTCTAGTCGACTTCAACCACCTAACCAAGAATTTCATGCTTTCCTGTGCCAAGAACATAAATTCCTTTATATTAAAATAACTTCAAATCATACCTCATTTGTAGCTTGTCAATAAGGTACATTTGCAATCCTGTTTACTTCCTATCACAACAATTCAAACTAGCATCTTTGATCAAATCATCATGTATAAATATATCACCTCAAGTTAGCTCAAAACACAACCATCATAGAGAAAATCATAAATTACATGTAACCATCATAAACTGGAATTATAAATCACATGTAATAATCATAAACCAAAATCATAAATCACATGCATAATCAAACTGAAATAAAATAATGATATGTATCCTTTAATCAATCATTAGCCCCTACCTTTGTCTTTATTCCATACACACTCCAGATTGGTTTCCACACTAAACAAGCACCCAATGCCTTCTCCTCAACAATGTGCACATACACATAGTGTGCATCACACACATATAACCACACACGACATAAAACACCATGCAATACATGCACCTACACCTGACATACAAACGAACACACTACATAATCCTACATATGGTGTACACCACAACACAATATATACATGTATGCCCAATGTACAAAACTATACATATACATACACATAGTACAAAAAATGAATGCATATGTCATGATACCATGACTACACCATGTGCATACATAATACCACATGTACACATAACCATAATGCATATAACAATCCTTAACCTACGTACCTACATGCCCAACATACAAGCCGGTATGATGACATGATCTTTCCTTGAGGTCCAATGCTACAACTTCACTTCGATAGTCTACATCTCCTGCTTTATCTTAACCAACTCATTAGCATCATAACATATTAATAACATCATGATGACCTAATTTTATACCATGACCTCACAAGGCATGTCTGACATACCATACATGCATAATCATAAGCATGACAATGAATGCATAACAACATATAGAGACTGACATGCATAACAAATACATATACAACCATACACTCATGATGACACATCCCACAAAAACACCATCAACCTTCATATGGTAACATGACTATAACCATGATCAATGCCATGGAAATGAAACAAGCACATGGACTATAAGTATAAGGAACACATATGAAACCGACATGAATGCATCACCAACACATTGCCCATCCAATCCGTGGGGTGAACCATGCTATTATACCACTCTGTGGTATTGGATATGACCTAAAGAGAGCACAACCCACTCTAATACCATTTGTAATGCCATTCGCCCACAAATACCCAAGTAACTGGCCAACAAGGGTAAACATGTGATGAGAGGATCTTATGATATGATTCAACCTCCTAGGTGACCTTAAGGAAGTGAATTGATAGAAACACATCAAGCATACCTTCCACATCAATGACAACACTCCCAGGAGCCATCCCGACCACTGAGGTATCATTCCCCTAGGTACCACTGAGTTTTTAAGTTATTAAACCTCTGGATGCTCCCATGGTATGGGCATGACAACACTCAGAGAGATTTGAACACTCCCAAAAGCATGTATGCCTGCATCTAGGGACTATTTCTAGTAGACATGTGCCAGAATCCATGGGATTTAAGGCACTTTTCAAGCCTAGAATTCCGACCACTACTCAGAACTTGTTGTAATTTCCAAAATCCATTAAATACATGATGAGAAGACTAATAAACCAAAAAACAACTCTAGAACTAAGCCTGACCATCCCCAACCAGGATTGACACTTTGTCAAACACTTGGAATTAATGCAATCTACAGGTGTAAACCATAGATTTAAGCATAAGGGTCTTTTACTTATCTGAGAATAACTAAGAAGCATTGTTCCCTTATATAATTAGCTGCATTATCATCTATTAGTTCATATATACATTGTTCATTCATTTACAAGTAAAACCATGATGATAATCATAAATAGCCACTGTTATAAGACATATACATAACTAGAATAATAGTAATATAAATACCAAGGAAATCACATCCATATGGTCCACATATAAACCAGTGTAATACTCATAGAATAACAAGGAGAAACAACCTGATATTAGTGATGAAAAATCCAGCCCAAGATGGGACTACCACGTTCTACCCAACCATAGAATGGTTGAGCCAAATCTCTCTTCAACCATTCACCCTCGTGCGATATTCCAAGCATGAATGTGGGACACAAACTGGAAGAACCAACCAAGGCTTCCCAAGGCTAAACCACCTCACCCTCATCAATAGAAACTAGGCTTTACCATAATCCATCTCGGATCACTAGGACAACACAATAAACATGTAATAACATGCTTTACCATGATCTCCACCCAATCACAAGGAAAAAACAAGCATGGTTTCTACCGGAGTTCTCCACCTACACTGAGGAATTTTAGTGTCTCCTAGTCTCTTAGGCTTTACCGTAATCCACAGTCTTATCTAGGGATCACTAGGCCCTACACTGATACACTCTCCAAGCTTTATTGTACATCCCATCCTGGGACTACTAGGCCCAACAGAGAGAAATCCACCTCTTGGTTTTACCATATATCCTGTCATTCACGAGCAAGGCTTCCTAGGCCCATCGAGGCACACATTGTTGTCTTTACCAGAACACATAGTCTGGCTCAGAAATTACTAGGCCAATGGCTTTACCATGATCCACAGTCCAATTCAGGGACCACTAGACCATGTATTTTTCATTTCAGAGATCCACCTCACTCAGCTTCGATCCATTTGGCAATCCAGCTCAATCAAAGTATGAGAACCCATCTCATCAAGGCTATCTGAAAATGGCAAGGTGAGGTTGAGAACAATGTCACACCTCGAAAACCCATGCCATGACAGAAAAGAACCACATGAAATACCATGCATGCCAAATCTAGCAAGGAAATCACACATTAAAATCAATACCTGCAAAGAATACTGATGTAGCTACTTGATCCTACTCTTCCTTGCTTACTCCTTCCTTCCTCTTGACCTCTTTTCCTTTCTTGATCCAATGCAAAACCTGAGAAAAAGCTTACACTGACCAAAAGCTTGCCCACTGATCCTCATAAGCCTTTTTATTAATAAGGCCTCTATTTTCTTCATTTTCTGTTATTTTACTTCATTTTCCTCCTCACATGCAACAAGTGACCTTTCAGCTTCCTTTTCTCCTAATTTCCATTATTTTCATAAATAAAATTCCAATTAATGCCTGATGCCTTTCTAGAGCCTTTTCCATTGCCTTTGCCAATTTCCTTACCCATAATAAATTGAATGAACACACACTGGGATGTTTTTCCCACCATTTATCTTAAAATCCGTGTCCCATCACCGTAGCCTTATATATTTTACAAGGAATTTTCATGAGGGATATTAAAATTGGAGCCGCACTTGTTACAATGAAAACTCTTCCTTGTTATTTCTTCTTCCTAATTTGTTTGACTTTTTTGCTTCTGATTTGTTTCACATTTTTTGCTTACAATTGTCCTATATTTCTCTTTGAGGATTCCCCTTGTGGGTAGCTATTAGCAAGGTGGCATGTTTTTCCATAGATCTAACATACTGCTCTTTGGAAAACCTAAAATTTGTGAATTTTGAACTTAATATCCTTTGGAAAATAATAATAGGTTTTCTTCTTTTCTATTGTATCTTTTTCCTGTAGAATTATACCTCTTAGGATAAGATCTCTTTTTTGTTTTGAATCTTTGAATTTTCTTTCAGACGTTCTTAGCCTTTTTCTTTCTTCTTACATGATCATCTAAGGTTAACCCATATTTTTCATAGGTGGACTTGTTTTCAAGGAGTCTAGATATCTTCTGGATTGACTTTCTAACTTTCATATTAGTGCATAGACCTACTAATGCACTAGTAATTAAAGAATAAATTTTCCCCATGTGTACAATTCGTCAGGCTCGTTGAATACTTCTTGTTTTTTCAAATATTCAACAAACTTGATTGGAAGAGTTACCAAATAAACTCATTTCTATAAAAGCTTTTTACTATCTTTGACCTCATAAATTCTTTGAGTACATTCTTTATGAAATTCATCATAATGAGATATTTTCTTACATTTCATATTCATGAGTATTAGAGGATGTTTATCAACTATTTCTTGTTCTATTCCACACCAATTCTCTAAAATTAAAGTAGTAAGGGAATGACCTAAATATGGGGCACTAAAGGCTTCTTGTGAGCTTACAAGAACCTCTCCCACTTCCATATCTTAAATATTCCCAAGGCCCAAATGATTAACCAATTGCGGAATTAATAATATGCTTGAAAATATAGGTGTATTCTTATGTTTGATGTTGTCTATTATGTGCTTTAAGTTAACTTGCTTATGCTGATATGAAATACATATGACAATAAGTAAAGCAACAAATAAGAAACACATGCATAGTAGCAAGGTGCAGAAATAAAACAACACACATAACAAAAATATTAATTTGGAGTCCACCCAAAACTCTTGAGCTATGTCTCCTTGAGCTCTAGTCAACTCAACTATGCTCCCTGGGATTATGGCATCAGTTCTTTTACAAGCTCCACACTCAACTCCACTACTTTACATAGAAATAATGGGCTTAGAACACCATCTCATCCTTGGCTCTGAAGCTCTCGGCTTTCTAGCTCTGCGCTCTCACTCTGGCTCTCGGCTCTGGCTCTAGCTCTGGCTCTGGCTCTTGGCTCTGGCTCATGGCTCTGACCCTTTGGCTCTATGTCTGGCTCTAGCTCCTGGCTCCTGGCTCCTGGCTCTAGCTCTTCGACTCTGGCTTCTCTAAGCTTTTAGCAGTCCACTTGACCTCCAAGGGACTCTCTCAGCAACTTTCAACTCTCTGGTATTTTGGTCGACCTCCAAGCGATTCCCAAAAACTCCCTCAACTACTCTCTGTGTTAGCTCTTGCTCTCTACCTCATCAATTGGGCTCTCTGGCTCTCTTGAGGCATTTTTCCAGCTCTATGGTTTCCCCAGCTATTTCTCTACGTGTAATCATCCCTCTGCAGCTTCTCTGCTCCTTGTCTGTTTGACTGGCCATCTGGCTTTATGGTTTTGTGGCTTTCAAACGCATCATTTTCTGCAAAAACACCCGCTTGCAGCATGGCACAGTGATCTGGGGTCGTTACAGAGGATTCGGGGCCTTTTTCCAAGCAAAAACCCAAAAATTGAGAAAAATCCAATACACAAATATTTTTCCAAAAATACATTATTAGGCGTGAAATCCACACTTGAAATTCCATTAAATCACCCCTATAAACCCATCGAGTCTGCCATTTTATCGCAATTCACTATCGCATGGCGAAATGAACAAAAAACCCAATACATAGGAAATACAAAGAAATCTCGTGTTTCCGAATTTCAAATTTTATGCAATCGGGTCCATAATCCCTATTGGTTCCACCCTTATCAACCTATCGCTATCGAAAATTGCATTGGTCCTATTATCGGGGATGGCTGATCGCCAATTTCCGATTTAATCTAGACCATTGATCTAATCCTTGATCACACAATCCAGATTGCATCGCATATCGCTATCGCATCGGCCCTTTGTGTAGGGGATTTCCAATCTCCCGACCGCTAATTTAATCCTTGTCATTGATCTCATTTCCAATCTGACGGCTAAGATCGCACGTCACGGATCGGTAATTGCATGTCGCATATGGTATCGGCCCCTTTTATATCACTACGATGCAATGTTGTAATGTGATATATCACAATCGCATGTCACATAGTCCTGGGGTTCCTTCCTTTATCTCATAGCATCGCCAATGCCGATCTACCGATGCCGATATTGGCGATCGCAATGTCGCATCGGCCTGGGATCCTTTCCTTATATTATTTGCATATGCCTGCCTCCGACCCGATATGTCGGGGATCAGTAATTGGGGGTCTCTTCTGCCTCTGCTTTAAGTCTGCCTCTTAGACCATCTCCGATGAGATTTCCCTTTATAAGGTTTTTTGGCCATTTTTAGAAGATTTTGTCTCTTTTTCAAAAGACAAAGGGCAACTTCTTTTTGCAATAATTTCTGCATCCGAAGTCCATTTCAGCCCATTCAAATTGCAATATATTTAGAATGAAAATATCTACACAATGGGACTATTTCCATGAGAATCCTTGGACTTTCATTTTCCTCTGTGAGGAACACCTAGACCTACAAGTCTATCCAAAATCCATTTTGGATCAGGGAACCTATGATATTACTCATTGGGAGACCATCTTCATGGTAAACTATGTTGCCATTTTCATCTTGCATATCTTCCTATTCCATTTTCTTTACCGTGGCAGGATAATATTTTGCTTCTCACCATTTTGAATAAGGACCCTATGAAGCATTGAATAATTCCTTTACATGCTTCTACTTCACTTTTTCATTTCATGCACACGATCTTATAGGAAAAAAACATCCTATCCAAAACTTGCCCTATCTTCCCTACAAATATGCCATCAATATTCCATTCTAGATACCAATCATCAACAAAGGTTTGCGATTCAAGAATTTTTCCTTTCCTTGTAGATCATTTGTTTCTTATTTAACAAAGTAGGACTTGAGTAACCAAGGAATGTTCTTATTCTTTTGAAGAATAATTAGATTATTCTTTGGGAAACAAAGTTGTAAATCCTTCTATGTATTTTTGTAGAGCTATAGTTGGGATATGAGGGATAGTATGGGAGACGAGGTGAGAAATGGAAATATTTTTTGTCCTCTTTTCAGGCAATATTTTCTTTATACTGTTAGTTTTCTCATATATATTTACTAAAATTCCTCCATCATTTCAAAAGTAGTTTCTAAATTTTTATCCAACTCTTTGCAATTTTCTTCTTATTTTTCTTTTGCATCAAAAGCAATCCTTTTAATGTCTTTTACTCCATATTTGATTTATGAAACTAGAAGACTCATTTCATTTATAGAGTATGCAATAGAATTTATTGATACCTGAAGACTATCAATATGCCTTTTGCGAGCATGATCATTTCTAACAAAAGCATTTAATACCATACCCCTTAAAGAAGTACTAGTCCAATTTAGTTGTTCACTAACAATTTGGATTCTACTTTATGCTCCTCTCAGAGGGCCTTCTTCACTCAAGACCAATGGGATTGCCTTGAACTGTTTATTTTCATCTTCAAGAATAATTCCTTCAAAGGGGGAAGAATGGATTTGGACTCAATTTTATTTCCATATAAACTCTTCCATTTATTTCTTGGTGATAGGAATTCAATTTATTGGGATTCTTTTCCACCCTCCAGCATTTGAATGGAATCATTCATCTATTGTTATCTCCATCCATAGAAGGATATCAAACAATTATTTCCTAACATATAGTTTTTCCAATTTTCTGCCAAAATGTTTCTCTATTCATTTGGCATGGAGGCATTGAATTCTCTTGTTTGCGGATGAGTGTATAGATCCAAATTTATCATCTTTTGAATCCATTTATAGTTAAATTTACGGCATAAAAACCTCTCATTAAAGAAAATAACATTTTCAGTTTTGGAATTATAGGTATTTACATTCTTGGGGGAAGCAGATTTTCAAATTTGCATTGCGGAATCACATTATCTCCTAGGTTCTTGTATCTTAGGAAATATCTTGGAGTACTAGGTTTTCCCAATTTCTTGAACATCTCTATAAGCCCAACATCATCCTTTTCAAATGAATTCATCATTAGGATATGATCTTCATGAGGAAAACTTATATTTGCACATTGGGGATGTGGACAAGGTTCTTGTGCAGTTGAGCTAGGAGGAGGAATATTTTTTCTTGCATTGTTGTTTTGGTTTTCAGAAGAAATGGAATCTTATCACGTTAGGCTGCAAATTTTGGTAAAAAGCGAGTGGTAGAACAATCAGGACAAAGAATAGAGTAGAAAGAATAGTTAAGTGATTTAGCTAATACAACTAACTGGTTATGGGTGCTAAATATAAAATATAAAACAACTAAATAATTCTTCTATGTTTTTATTGAAATGAGCATTCTCTATAATTTCACAGCATTTCTACATGCCAAGTTTGATGAAATGACTTGTAAATTTATCATTCATAACTCTATTAAATAGTAATACACTAGAGCAACATCAACATCCAAACTGAACTTCTATCAAAACTAATGATATGCTACAAGCAGCAACATGTTTTATTTAATTAGATTATACTCTCTCAAAATAACTTTGAAGGCCTTCAATTCCATAAAACCTTTTCTAATAAAGAATAGGAACGAACTAAACATTTACTTTAAAGAAAATAATATTATTCAGAAATAGTTCTTCTACTTGGTGACCCTAGGGATCAAAAAAAATCCATGTCATATTTGTGGTCTTTAATTAACCAAAGTGAAATAGTCAATGTTAAACAGATAGATAAACGCAGGAAGGCATTGCACACCTTCTCATCATTAAATATATTTTACAATAGACTAGGAAATTTCAAGAATTATTTAGAACTAATTTCCTCTAGAGATATCTTGGACCAACAAGAATTTTCTAAAAATATCTTCACTAACAATGTCTAAACATATCTTTCTAATAATATCTCACACATATAATTAATTTTTGCACTGCATCAGGAAATATTATATTTTAACTGCCCCCCTTAATCTCAAATGTTACATTCATTAACACTAAAAATTCTTAAATGTTGTCTTTGAAATTCAAAAAACAATTCTTCCCGCAAGCTTGTTAAAGATACTTGCTAGCTCATTTTTATATCCACAAAATTGAATAAATATATCACCATTGTTGACAAGCTCATGAATCTAGTGATAGTGAGCATCATTGTGCTTTCCTTTCTTATGAAATGCATGGTTCTTTAATGATACAATTTCTAAACTATTGTCATAAAAAATAAAATTTAGCTCATTTTCCACATGTGCAAAGTCATTCAAAAGTCTTCATAGCTATATTGCATGGCATGTTGCTCTAATAGCTGCTACATATTCTACTTGTATGGAAGATATTGAGACAATTGATTATTTCTTACAATCTCATGAGATCAAATTTGTGCCCAAATAAAAAGAATATCCTAAAGTTCTTTTCCTATCAACAGTATTAGCAACAAAATCATTATTTGTGTATCTTGTAAGCACAAAGTCTTCAAAATGTGTGTACCATAACCATAAATGATTTGTACATGCAATATACCTCAATACTCATACTTCCCAGTGCCATTCTCAGGGAGACTCCATAAATATTGAAATGTAACTAACTATATGCATAACATTAAGTCTAGTTGCAATAAGGTACATGAGGTTTCCTACAACCCTCTTATACAACGTTGAAAATAGTATTGGTCGATCATCCTGCTTGTTTAATCTTATTCCCATTTCCATAAGTGTCTTTGTTGGTTTTATTTTTCCTGTCATAAACCTCTTTAACATATTTTTAGCACACTTCTATTAACATATGGAAATCCCTTAAGCAGATTGCTTGACTTCAATCCCCAAAAAGTACTTCATGAGACCAAGGTCTATCATCCTAAATTCTCTTTTCCTGGTAGCTTTGAATTCATCTAACATAATATTTCTTATATATATAATGTCATAAACATAAATACAAACTATAACTATTTTATGTTGATCTAGTTTGATATATAAAGTGGAACCATTATTGCTTATGTTTAACCTATTATTGAGTAAATATGAGTATTTTTCCTTGATCTAGTTTGATATATAGAGTGTGATCATTATTGCTTCTATTGAACCCATTATTGAGTAAATATGAGTCAATCCACATGTACCAAGCTCTTGGAGCTTACTTCACACCACATAGGGATTTATTCAACTTGTACACTTCGTAATTTTGGTAGTTTACTTCAAATCCTAGTGGTTGATTAACATACGCATCCTCTTCTAGTTTTCCACTCAAGGAAAATGACTTCACATCATCTAGTCAATTGGCTATTTTTTATTGGATGCAATAACTAACATAGCTCTAATAGTAACCTTGCTACTAGAGCAAAGGTTTCACCTAGGTAAATACCTAGTTGCTAAGTAAATCCTTTGGAAACTAGCCATTCCTTATATTGTTCTACTTTAGCTTTCTCATATAGTTTTGTCTTATACATCCACTTAACACCAATGTTATCTTTATCTATTAGGAGGTCGAAAAGATCTTGTGTATTATTCCTTTCAATAGATTCAATATCTTCATGTCGATAAGTTCCCATTTCTTATTCCTTGTCCTCTAATTTCTCACGAAATATTCTGACCCACTACTAGAAGGAGAATTATTTCTCTAATTTATCACAAAACTGGTTGACTCTTTGCTAGAATAAAAATTTTCTTCTTGTGTTTTCAGTTGCAACCTTAGGAATCTTATTAGAGGGACTTGTTATCCTAAACTTTCCAAATGTTCATCCATTGGAAATATTTGTAGTGCAAAGAAACCCCATGGGAAACAACCATAATTCCAATACAATTTCCTCATCTTCATCCTTGAGGAAAATATTTCATTTGAAGGGGGAGATCATTTTATGGTCCTAACCTATCCTCCCTTCATTAGTATACCTAGGATTTCGTCAGTTATGCAACCATCCATTTTAAATAAGACCCACTAAATAGTAGTGGATAGCTATTTAGTGTAAAAGGGTTCACTTTAGAAGGCGCACTAGGTATTTGATCATCATTAATGATGGTACCATAATTAGTTAGCACTTTCCCATTGAGAATCTATTTGAAGAGAACGAAAGTTATGTAATGTTTGTCTTGTTTTTCTTTATTTGGAGCTTTACTCAGTGAAAAGTCACCCCACCTTAAGAGGCAAGTGAACCTTTCTTTCCATATTTTGATTATCATAATACAATGAAATATTTTTCATATTTATCTTATTGTTTCTTATATCTAGTTTATGCAATTATATGTTTTGTATACCTAGTTTTGTTTCAAGTTTAAGGGTGAAGGAACACTACAAATGGATTCATAGTAACATAGTTATATCTCTTACTTATCAATGTGATATATGATATTCCAAGGTTTGTAAGATCTCTAGGGATATACCTACAGACAAATGTTAGATTACCACACTTAAGTTATATTATTTCAAAAAACATGCAGTTTATTTAAAAACACATATTGATATTTATTTTGCATAATATCATTTTCATACAATTTCATTACGTGGGAGGAAGAGGGTTACCTTTATAATTCATTTTGTAGAACTCTACAAAAGTGTCATAACTAGGATTCAACATGTTGTGGAAAACAACAAGTATCACAAATTATGGTGCGTTTAGTCTACCATATTTTTAATTTGTTAGTCATGCCTGATCTATAAATTTCCATGGATATTCCACAGTTTATCACAATATATAAGATCAAATTATTGAAATATTTACTATGAATATTAATTACTTTTAGATCTTGAATTATTTATTTATTACCATTTATGCTTAAATAAATTAGTTGAGATGTGAGAAATATATCATTAATAAAAATAAATGCACATAGGTCCATCCATAATAGACACATGTTTGTCATGGGAAACCCTTATGGGGAAAAACCTAGCTCGAAGGTGAGGCCACTCTACTGTCTTTCATCTAGTATGGAAAAATTTGAGTACAAAGGAACGTGTACTCTCTATGGAGTTACCTAAGACTTGCAGCTTGTGAGGTTACTATAGAGCCTTAACCCCTATCTTCTATACTCTAACTTCCCACTATAGAAACTTAACTCCTAATTTTCCAAATTACTACCCAACATTAAAAATATCCTTGCATGTTGATCTGTCTAATTATTCCACACTAAAAACATCAAGGTATATTAGAAATAATATAATGATCGATTCAAGCAAATACCTCCCCATTTTGGGAGGGATTTAGTCCACAAAATATTAATGAATGAGGTGAGAAATATTTTCCTCTTACCTTCTCCGTAGAGTACCATTTTCCTCTGCTTGGTAGTTGTCCTTTCAACCAATTCTACCAAAGGTCATGTTGCCCTTGTATTGTAGTTCTAGACCTATTATGTGAAACCTTTTCTACTTCCAACACTACTTGAGCAGTTGGTACTAAGTACTTTATGGAAGGTGGGACTTGCCCCTCCTCTTGACCCAACATGGAAGACTGATGGAGATTGAGATTTTCCACATTTACTATTAATAAAATGCACAAGTATGTGGGTATATTGAGTCTATAGGAATTATCTGCCACCTTTTCCAATATTTTGAAAGGACCATACTACAAAGCCTTGCTCGTATTAACAAGACATATTCTTTCACTGTTTGATTATAACAATACTTTGTGTCCCACTTTGAGTGATATCCCTATTTTATGTTGATCATGCATGACCTTACATTTTTATTGTGACTTGGTAAGCTTCTCCTATACTTGTAAATGGATCTTCCTAATCCTTTCCACAAATTTTTCTTCTCTTAACGAATCTCCTACGAGATCCTCCCTCAATCTTCATTGTTGCCATATAAAACATCTAATGGTGAAGGTGGAAAATATCTAAACATGTTTAAATATAGGACTTCTTAGTAGAAGTGTGGATTTATATGTTATAAGAGTGTTGTATATATATCAAAATTACATCTCGTGTCTTAAAATGATTCTATTTATAACCCCTCAAAAGCTGCAGCAAATTCCTATAGAATGCTTTCGTCTGTCCATCTATCTATGGATGGAATGTTGTTGGCCTCTTTAAATTAATTTCCATATTATCTAACATGTAATGCAAAATGCACTGATAAATATGGTGTCCCTATATAATATGATGCTTCTTGGTATCCTAAAGTGCAAACAAACATGTCAAAGAAAATGTTTGCTGCTTCTTACCCTTTGATGGTGTTTTATAGGGCATGAAAACACACATCTTGTGGAACCTATCAACTACGAAAAAAGGTAGTCCTATTCCTTCTTGGGTGTAGGTAAACCTCCCACAAAATTGATGGAAATGATTTCTCAAGCACGAGTGGTTACATGTAAGGGATGGCATAGATATTGCTTCCTATTATTGGTATTGTTGGTACAACGAAGTATACATCTTCAAATGTACCTTACTACATCTTCTTTCATTTTACGCTAATACACATATCTTTGTAAGTTGGAAGCTCTCTTCTCAATACCAGAAATTCCTACAACATTGAGGTGTGAGCCTCTCCGATAAGTTGCATTCGCTCACCTTTAGGAATACAAATATTGTCCAACCTATAGAGTAACCCTTTTTGGAGATGATAGTTATATTTTTTGTCACCTTGCCCTATGTGAATATAGTCGTGTAGCTATTGAAACACCTCCTTAAAGTATTCATCCCTCGTGTATGCCTTTCTTTATGCATTATGGGTGAAAGGCTCCATGTGCGTCAAAATTTCCAAAGCTATAGTTTTTTGTTTGGGTGGCCCTAAAAGCAGTATTTCCAAACTATTTGTGGTTGGGTGAAGGCATGAAGATGGGTTACACTTTTGGGCCAAATGTGGCAATGAAATTTCAATTTTCTCCTCTTTTATTGAATTGAAGCCCTCAAAATTCATATAAGAATTGTGAATTTTGATTCATAGTAAAAAGGAAAAATGTTGAGAATTATGTCGTTGTCCTAATGATATTTTTTTGCAAAAATATTTAGCATTGTATAATATGTCAATTTTTAATTAAATGAAATGTGTGCCCTTGCAAATTTCCACACATCTTAAGAGTTACGATTGTGCTAACGTAGCATAAATTAGTTCTAATATATATATATATAAGATTATATACATGGAGAGAGATAATTTTTTCATATTAAAAATTTATTGTTGTATGCAAAATTATTTATATTTTTATTTTTTCAAAGTTGGCAAATATATTTTCATTGCATTTTGTAGACACAATGTGTTCACATAAGGTTTTTTTCAGCTATCTAAATAAAATGAAAATGAAGAGTACCCTCTTGAAGAGGACACGTAAACGAAGATAATGGTATTTTTTGATTTTTTTTCGTCTTGTATATTTTATGATATTTATTTTTTATTTAACATCTTTAAAATTGTTCAAAAAAAAAATTCAAACGTTATGTTTAAAATAAATTAGATGAAAAGTATCATATGAATTCAAAAATGTCAAACTCATGCCATGGGATATACGATTCCTTCATGAATCCAACATGATCAACTTTTTCAGCTAAGGGAAAATTTTTCTTTAAGTCCTCTAGGGTACAAAATGGTGTTGCAGGGAATTTTGTAGAAGGGGTGCTGAAATTGTAAATTTTAGGACTTCAGATGTTCGTTTGAGCGCTTAAAGCGCCCTATCAGGTTTTTAAATTTCAAATTGAAATAGCTCAATCGAGCATTTCACAAACCCTCAATCAAGTCATATATGTGGTTAACATTGGCTCAATTGAGTGATATGGCTCAATTGAGCTATTATGCTAGATTGATACTTTACAAAAAAAAATCGAATCCCATAATTTAGATTTTAGAATAAATAAATAATCTAAAATTAAAATTTTTAAAAACAATTTAAAATTCCAAAATTTTATTATAAGTTCATTGTTATGTGTCTATGTCAGTAACCTTCTAGAAAAAAAATTATTAATATTATAAAATATTAATTATTAAATTATGAAAATCCTCATATTATAACAAAAAATTAAATAAATAATGAATATTTCATGTTAATTAAATTATTAATTTGAGAATTAATATCATATTATTAACTTATATAAATACATGTTATATTATAATATATACTGCACCAACAGATTAATAATGGGCTGAATAAACGCGTGTGTCAACAAAAGAGTCATTAACACAAAAAGAGTCATATTAGTTGACTCAATATGTTAATTTTAGTTAACCTAATTTTTTTATAAACCTAATATAATAAAGTACAATATTTTTAAAATCCTAAAGTACCCATAACCTAAAGCTACCTAAAGAAATAAAACCTAAACAATTTCAATTGGAAGACATGAAGCGATCTATGTATCTCTGATGGAGGTAGCTGGAACATTAATATTTTGGAAAATTTTAGATAATATTTCCATGAAAAATTATCATTTCCCTCTAGGTGAATGTACAACA
>APFE030925412.1:91717-128363 GCA_000404065.3 Pinus taeda | reverse complement strand
AAAGTATTTTAAAATTTTTGAAATATGGAGGTGAGAGAGTGGGAGAAAAGGGTAATAGAGAGAGAGGGAGACAAAAATTGAGAGAGGAGGAGAGAGTCTCCGAGAAAGAGAGGGATCTAGAGAGATGGTGTTGGAGGAAAAGATAGGGAAGGAAGAAGTTCAAGACATATAGAGATAGAAAGGTGGAGAGAGAGGGGGAGTGACAAGGGAGAGATGGATAGAGAGGGTTTATGTTTGGGTGTGACTTAGAAGGAAAAAGAAGGAGAGATGGAGATAAGGGGAATAGAGAATGAGGGAGGGAGGGAGATAGTCAATAGATTTGCAGGACAAAGCTCAAGAGAGAGACAAATATATATAGAGAGAGAGAAAGGGAGTGAGTGAGGGATAGAGGACTTGAGAGGGAGGCAGAGAGAAAGATTAAGTTGGAGGGCGGAGAGAGAGGGATATGAGAAGAAATACATATAGAGAGAGAAAGTTGGAAGAAGAGAGATGTAGTTAGAGGGGGGAGAGAGAGGAAGATAAGAATAAATACATATAGAGAGAGAAAGGTGGAGAGAGAGAGAAAGAGGGTGACAAGGGAGATGGAGAGAGAGGGAGAGAGGAGAGTAGGAGGGAAGCAAGATAGAAGGGGAGGCAGAGGGAGAGAAGGGGAAGAGAGAGAGATAGGATGAGGGAGAGGGAGGGTGATATAGATAGATATGCATGAATAATGTGTATATTTGCAAAGTGATATAGAGATATGAAGAAGGAGAGACAGAGGAAGATAGAGATATAGATGGAAGGGGGAGATATGGAAGAAGAAAGAGAGGGAGGGAGGGATAGATAGATAGATAGATATGAAGAGAGAGAGTGTGTGTGTGTGTGTCTAGGGGGGTGATATAGAGAAACAATGAAGGAGAGATGAAGGGAGTTATTGATATAGATGGAGGGGGGATGAGAAAGGGAAGAACATTGCTTGCACTAGATGCATTGATTTTGTTATACAAATGCTTATTTATAATCCTATTTGATTTCTTGCATTAGATGCATTGATTACTATGTAGATTTTGATTTCTAATTCTATTTTGTTGCTTGCATTAGATGCATCAACTTCATTAAAGATGTTAAATTTCTAATCTTGTTTGACTGAGCTTGCATTACATGCATTGATTTCAATGTGGATATTGATTTCTAATCCTATTTGATTGCTTGCGATATTGGATGCATTAATTTTATTGTAGATGTTGATTTATAATCCTACTTGAGTTTTTTCATTAGATGTATTGAATTTAGTGTAGATGTTTATTTCTCATCCTATTTGATTTCTTGTATTAGATGCATTCGTTTTAATGAAGATGTTGCTTTCTGATTTGATGTAACTAGATATATGGTATACTTTAATTTCAAGGTAATTAGTTTAGCACTGTGCATTGATTTCAATGTAAGAATAAAACAATTATTGATGAGGTGCATTATGACTAAGCTATTGTAGATAACCTCAAACAAAATCAAATCAAATAAAACTTGTATTTTAACTTTTACATCTCCACATATTTAAATTGAATATAACTTATCTCAATCATATTTGAGTTTTTAAAAATTGAATAAAACTTATTTCAATCATAAGGATTTGATTGAAATACTTGGATAACTACTTGTAAATTTAGGAAAGTTGTTAAAATCATATAAAATTATAGAAATTTTGTCATATATTTCTTTCTGACCTATATATTAAATTTCAATATGAATGACTTATATCATGTTATGTCTAAGCTCCTGTAGATAATATCAAAAGAAATAATGCTGAATAAAACCTATTTTTTGTTTACATGACATCTTTTAAAATTGAATAAAACTTATTTCAATCCTACTTGTTTTTTTTAATGGATCCTTGAGATAAGAAATTGATTGAAATACTTAAAAAAGTTGTCCATGCAATGGTATATGGGTGGGTCACAAATATATCTATATATATGATGACTTTATAATTCAAATAATTTATTTTAAAAATTTAATTATAATAACATACATGTTGATTGCACTACAAGACACTTTCTACAAGCCAATATGAAGAATGATTGTAATTCTTTCCATGTTCAATATTAAATTAAGACATGATATATTTTAGTTCATTTTAAGTATCAAAGTGACTTGCATCATAACTTAAGAGTGTACTTATTTTCTTAGTCTATGAAATTGGAAATCAAAATTGTTATATTTTTACTAATAAATGTTATCATATATAGAAAAAAAATTAATTAGTGAAATAATTTTAACAGATCCATAAACTTGAAAATTTAATGACCATATATCCATGAGGTCTTGGATAGGTAGTGGTAGTGTTCTTTGTTAAGGCACTCCTTGATGTGAAGTCATCGATTCAATTCCCCACCCAGATTAGGGTGATATCAAGCTTACAAAAAAAATAAATTAATAAGCATCCATAAACAAGATTAATACAAATCCATAAACTGAAATAGTGAATACATGTATCAATAAACTATCCATATGGAAATATATACAAGTTAAGAATATCACATGAACATCCATAAACTAAAATAATAAGCATCCATAAACTAAAGTAATGTCCATGTACATCCATAAAATGTCCATGTATGAAAATATACAAAGTTTGTATCACATGTGAAGATGACCTATGAAATGAGTTACGCCGTGTAAAGTAAGTTTTCGTAAGTTGGTACTGTAATATAACACAATCAAATTAAAACTAATTAGATAATTATTTGTACAAAATAAATAATATGGAAATAAATTATTTTGAACCACATTTTTAATTAAATATACATGAATCTACTAACCTTATTCGAGTTCAAATGCAAATTAGATAGGATGGGGATATGATGAATCTAGGTATGGTGCTCCCTTATTTGTGGCTCAATGACTGGGGCATGCATCGATGGACCTATATCATTAGTGACTCTAAACCCAACATCCCACTCATGTTTCCACATAATAGTGGCATCAACGACACTTTGCATATGGACGTGTGTACACAATGCCAAGGACAAATTACAATTGGTCTACAAATTAATTACCATATAAGTGTAACTTACGAAAAGGAAATGTTGAAATCTTAGGATTTTTTTTTTTTTTTTACCTCAACTACTAGTCCATGTGGTTGTACATAGTGACTCTCCTCCACATTAGTGAACATATGAGGTTGAATTAAATACATGGAAACATGCTCTATTTGAGGCCTGGGGGTTTCACTAGGGGATAAATACCATACCACATGCACTCATATTGGGGGATATATATTGAGGAAAAATTGACATAATATATTGAGCATATATTAGGGGGTAAAGGGTTTTTATAATTGGAGGTATAAAAAATGGAGCTCAATGTTAATGAAAAAGTATAAAGGGGGTATATAAAATGTTAATGAAAAATGGATACTGACAACATCTATTGAAAGTAGGGGTTTTTTTAAATTTGGAAGGTGTATTGGTTTTGTATTTGTAGGGGGTTAAATAATGTGATTTTTAGAGGTATTTTCTAATACATAGTCAATTTATTAGGGGTATTGTTTAGTACACCATGAATGCACATGATATGTCATAATTTTATTGAGTGAATCCCCTATGAGTTGAGGATGGTCTGGCTAATCAATTTCTCCCTTAAATGACCTCATAAGCTCATCCATGTAGATGGGTTGTGCCTAAATGTTATCATGAACTTATTAATATAAATGCAATCTAATCAAACCAGAAATTAATATAAATAATTATGCATAATTTGACGATAAGAGTTAAATTATTTGTCTCTCTCTCTCTCTCTCTCTCTCTCTCTCTCTCTATATATATATATATATTATTATATATATATATATATATATATATATATATATATATATATATATATATATATATATATATATATATATATATATATATATATATATATATATATTATATATATATATATATATATTACCTGTCTATGTCACGTAGGTCATGCACCATCCAAGTCTCACGAATGACATCACGATACATACATGTATATGTCAAAATCAGGTCAAAGGGTAAACTCGTGAGAATTGCATCATCATATAAGGGTACTACTAGATCACGAGGAAATACTTGTGGTCTTTTAATATCTCCATCCAATACAACATGTGCACTTGCCAATAACGTCTACATGTTGTCTGCAATAGTCTCCCTGGTCTCACCACCGAGCTGCGATAACTCCTCTATCTCTGTCGATAATACCAAGCATCGAGACGGTAGTGGTAAGAATATCAGAGGTGGTGGTACATGCCTAGGATCCCTACGATCCCCCTCGCGCTCATAGGTACGTCCCAAACAGAATCCATAATAATGATATTTGGTGTCAATGTAATCCAACCTCATATGTAACATAAACTCTGCATACAAATGCTTCGAAAAATAAATGGCATACTAGTCATGGTGGGGGAAATAGCCCCAAGCTCTAAGGAATCTATCACACACAAAAGGGGTTGCATCGAAATTCCTAAAATATTTCAATGGAATAGGATCTCTATGTCTAACAGGGTGATCCAGAGGGATCTCAAACAATTCCCCACAAGCATCAATGTCCTTGGTGGCCTCTTTCACCACCTCCCAAGTAATTGGGCCTCTAACCTCATGCCTCCTGATCCTCTGTATGGACAATAGGAGGTGGCTCTATGGGTTCGACCTCCAGTATGTCTCAATCAGCCTATTGATGCTATCAACCATCAATGAAAAACTACGATGAGTCAGAAAATTGGTAGGGATGTTATGTATCTCTTGTGTGATCCATGTATGATGAGTCATAACATCCTCCAATATGATATGAGTTGTAGCATCATCCCACAAAGGGATCAATACTGCACTATGATCCTCAACTTTGGCCTATTGAGGGCCTACAAATCATAAGCATAATTTAACATATATGATTAACAAACTAGAAGCATAATAACATATACATTAAATTCAAACACATTAGTTGAAGAAAATTTAAAAATTAAATACAATTTCAAGGCATAAACACATAAATTTTAAAGAGAATTTTAAAATGCATGAGGTGTACCTGAAATAGGTGAAGAAGCTCCACTAGAGGTAGCATTATCATCAATAGAGACAAAAACACTACTTCTAAGACTCCAACTGGCATTAGATGCAGGATCTATGAGTGGAACGTGAACTCTCAGTGGCCTACATGATCTATCATGATCCTATTGTGCTTTAAAACAACCTTCCCCATTTCAAAATTTTTCATATAAGACTTTAATAAGAAATGGGTCCCCTTTAGAATATAAATAAAATAAATAAAACGTTTGAAAATAAATTTTTATAATAGGTCATATAAAAATTTTCCTTTAGGGTAGGTTAGATCGCAATCACAATTTGTAAAAATTTTCAACCCATGGAAGTCCTTTTAAGAAAATCCGATCCGATTTGAGTCATAATAAAACATTATCGCAAAAATATTTATCAAAGGAAATAATTATAAAAAATGAATTATCACATCGCGCACATCCTTTATCTCAAAAATGGACTTAAAGTGTTCCATTGAGATTCGACGATGCGATAACTCTATCGGAAATCACATATTGCTACTCTTGAAGAAACTGTCCCAAGTGTTCCATGGAAAACCTTCGATGTGATAAGCCGATTGCAATCGTGCATTGGTAAAATCATAAGACACATCCCAATAGCTCCTTTGAAATCTTCTGATGCGATTTCATTATCATATAGCGTGCTTTTGATAAAGGCAAAACATGAATTATTACGAACATGTTTGGTTTAAAGTAATAAATCAATTATAAAGGAAAATTTAGATGATTTATCAATTTTGAAGCATGTCGCCTTCCCATGCCAGCTCACCACTGGTTGCAATCACAACCATGCAAAGGAACCATTTAGGCATGGCACTTGTAATTCTCGATCTGTGATATGTGATTATTGCTAATCGTAAATCGGGGAGTCACGACATCCATTCTAGAAAGGACCATCATAAATTTGCGATGTGACATACCATTACGCTATTAGAGTTTCACGTTGGAAGTTACGGGGAAATCATTAAGGAACAACTATGGTTGAATCCTTCAAAGATTTCATCCGTGGTGGCTTAATATATCATAGATCTGTAGCATCTATTACACTTAATTGTTGTTAGTCCTGTGCACTGTGTATTAGCTTTTAACAAGTTTTCCACTGTTACGTCCTTCTGTTTCATTTTTTAGAGCTAATCTGAAATCATTAGTCCAACAAAAATGTTTAAGAAATCTCGAAAAGTAAAGGTCCCTGTCATAGCGAAATATGAACCAGCAAAGTTGGTGCTGATAGCTGATACTACCTGTCTAGGCCTTAGCAAGACTTCATGGGAGGGCATATATAATCTACTCGAAGTTGAGGATCCAACCGAAATTGAAGAAGAAGGAGGAATGGCTGATTCAATTGATAAATAAGAAAATACTCTTAAATATTTAGCCAACTCCTTCCTCCACAAAATAGCAGCCCATGCAAAAGTGTTACCATACAATGACCTAGTGAGATGGGTGATAGAAAGTATCAACATAACTGATAGAGCATTCTTTACAGCCGATGGAAGGATGTTTGGGACATTCAAGGAAGAAGATGTCAAGAAGATGCATCATTTGTCGGACCCCCAGAAACATTACAACAAGGAATTTTTAGAAGCTTTCGCCAAGGAGAATGAGGTAGAGTCGAACCCTATCAAGTAATGGAGACATTTCCCAAACAAGCATAAGCGTGAATCCTCTGGTATGTACTCCGTGGACTCCTTAGCATCTCCCTATTGCTATATTGGTGCTATGATATGTAGACTCTTTGGAGCCTCTGATTCAGCTAGATTTTCCATAGAAATGGTGCCTTTAATGGAAGCAACAATTAACCATTTTATCATGGATTAGGCAACCATTTTATAAAATAAAATGGCCAACCAAATCCTTGATTATAGAAGAAATAGTTATGTAACTACCCGGATAGTACCCCCATTCTATATGAGCGCCTACATTATGGATACCATCTGTTTCAATTCTAACTTCCTCATTCTAGGTTGCAAATGGACTCCTCAAAACCCAACTCCTATTCACATTTATCATGAGTATTTGTGGAAGGCCCATTATAAAGATCATATATATAGAATTTTCCATGGTTTTGTTTTACCCGTCCATCAGGCCATATTCAACAGACCTCCTCCTCGGTTATTCGATGAGGCTAGCATTGACCTAACATCAATCAATAGTTGGTTTGGTGAAGAAAAGTTCACCTATGTCAGACTTTTTGGTAGCATCACAGATCCACATGTTCTCCCATTGTACATTCATGATAAGCTATTGGCCAGAGAAATAGCTTACCAGATAACAGAGAAAGGAATGTCCAGGAACCTCAAAGAGTCCAAGAAACAAATGTGGCCTACATTTCCCCTCCACTGTGGTACTTACTCACTGCATGATTTCAAACATGCCAAGAAAGAAGAAAAGAAGATAAAAATTCTAAAGTTAGCAGTCATCCCTAAGAGACAGTATGACCTAAACGAAGTGGCTTACAACTTTACCACTTAGGTGAAAATTGCCAAATTTGAACATGCGAAAGATGACTACGATGACTTGTTCACTTCGGCTGAGTTGTTTTCACAGGTAAAACATTTAGCATGGATCAAATTGGGAGGAGGGGAGATAGATAAGTTTATGTAGTTTAGGACACAGAGGTTACAAACACTACCTATGGATTTATTGAACACTACCCCTATAATGTAGCAAGAAGGCCATAGTGAAAAACACACTACTGAGAAGATTCTCGAAAAGGAGCAGACAAATGAAAAGACAAGCGAGCTCCTAGATACCGATGTGAATATTGATTCCAACTTAATCAAGGAATGGGAGCAATTTGATCAACAGATCAAGAACCAGAATCACTCCCAAAACATCTTTATACTAGAATTGCCCACAACAAAGGAGCCTATTGTTACTAGTATTACAATTGAAGAGGCAGTCGACACAGTGAACACTCATCATGATATTGAAATAATTCAAAAGAATCCTTCCGAAGAGATTGTATTGAAGGTTGAGGAAATACCACCCCTGGAGGTATTTTACAGTCCAAAGCATAGGGTTATGGTCGAAAGATAGAGGAAAAAGAGGAAAAATGACTAGGGACCATTCTCAACTCTTCAAGCTAAGCTTATGAATGTGGTATGGAAAGACTCAGAAGTAAATCCTTCTAAGGATTTAGCCAATTTATCTCAATATCCAGGTGCCTATACAACCGCTACAATGGACAAGACCTCCGAAGTTAGCTAACTAATAAAAAAAAAGGATCTAAGGATCACCCAACTTGAAGAGCAAACAACAGTGGAACAGCAGAAGATCAATCAATTTGAGCAACAGCTGGTGAAGCAAAAACAGCAGAATGAGCAACTGAAATAACAGTTAAATATTTAGAAACAAAAGATCAATCAGTAGGCTCTCCAAAAGCAACAAAAGTTGTCTCAAGAACTCAGCAAGCTTCAAGTGGCACTTCAGCAGGAAAAGGAGACCAAATAAGAACAAATTGCACAGCTACAATTACACATAGAGAAATTCAAGGGTTATCCAAAGATTGATGAATTCAAGAAAGAAGCCCAGGAAGTGACTAAAACCTTATCTCAGCAACTGAATATCCTTTGCCATAAAATATCATTATTTGACCCATTGTGCATCATCACTGCATCACTCATTTAATAGGTAGTTAACACCAGGTTAGAATTTGAAGACGTAGATGATAAGGTCACAAGGTTTCTCCCTTGCAAAAGTACAGAACAAGGCATGGTTGCTAATCTACCGAAAATCCAAGAATCGCACAAAGAAGTCATGTTTTCGGAGTGGGGGTCACAGCTAATAAAGGCCGAAAGAGTTACTTCCAGAGCCAGGGCTATAATGAATAGTGTGATCGAGTTGGAAAATGAAAATTTATATGGATCTAACTCGATCTCCAATTTCTCCCCAAGAAAGCTCCCGAAGGCAAAAGTGCTAGAAAATCAATGGAGACAGGATCCGTCCAACAAAGAAGAACAAATTAGCAAAGTGCAAAACTTGACTTGGGATGTATTTTGGTTCTTCCTAGTCAAGTCGCATAGCCAGCAGATGGCCACCAAAATGCCTTGCTGATGATGTCTATCGCATGGTTCCTGAGCTTTCAGATGCCACATACACAAGTCAACTACATTCTAGGCTGAGTCATCCTCTAGAAATTCAGGAAATGCTTTCAATTTGTCACGTGCAAGTGCAAGAGAAGTAGATACAATGAAACAATTCAAAGGCTATCACACTATTATTTGCATAAATCAAATCCCAGATTTTCATGTTTGTAGTTTCAACAGCTCAAAGTGATTTTTATTGACAGTTAGTTTTTATTTTATTGTTTAAACCCTTTCATGTCTTTTAAGAAAGGGTCCTCAATTTGTATAAAATATGACTTGAGAAGTTGCACTTTTGTACTTCTGGATATATTTTCTAAGTAGTGGATCAAGGTTTCACATTTTTGTGAAGAAACTTTTTCAATACCTGCACTTTTGAATCTCCTAGAAGTTTTCTCAAATAAGAAAGTGAAATCAGAGTGTTATTTACATTGAAAAGACTCAAATGCATGTGGTATTTCTATCACTGCTATTTTGACTTGTTTCCTTATGTGATGAAGCATTCCTTTTAAAAGTTGTTATTGTTAAATTAAATGTTAGATAACAAGTTATGTTATGTTAAATAGTTATAAAATTATGTTATGTTATAAATAATATATATAGAACTACAATATAGCTAGTTATAGTTATGTGATATGTTATAACTTTATAATAGTTTAATATATATAGTTATATTTAAATTAATTATATAATTACATAGTTATTGATATTAATTATAGTTATGTCACTTTTTATGTTATATATGTGTGTGTGTTGTGTGTGTTACATAATTATATATAGTTAAAAATAATATAAAAAATTAAGTTAATTGTTTTGTTTTATATATTATAATAGTTATATATATATATATTATATATTATTATATATATATTTTTGTTTGTCAAGTTGTGTGTGATCTTCCAGGCTTGACCTATGGCTTGAGGAGCCACGACCTCAGGGTCCTCTAAGTCATCAAAGTCACTCGGAGGATCGCGCTTAGGCTTGGGCCACACCAGCCCCTAGCTGACTGGATTTTTTTTAGCATGTCTCCTCCCCGTAGCACCAAACCCACAACCACCCCCCCGTGAGGTTTTGAGCCTAAGCGCACCTTGCTGACGAGGCCCATCCTCAAATGGTTGTTCTAGTGGACTATATATATATATATATATATATATTATATATATATATATATATTATAATATATATATAGTATATAACAATTTTTTGTTAAGACTTTTTTTGAAGATCATTATTTTATTTTTAATTAGAATTATATTTATTATTATAAAAAATATTTAAAATATAAATTAGCCTTAAATTTAAAATAATAAAATAAATAATTTTTTTTTATTTATAAATAGAGGTTCACCATGAGAAACCATATTCATCATGTCAATCTCAAGCTCCTAATTTACTTATTTATTGGTTATCATTTTGTTGTTTTCTGTTTTGTAGTTTTTCAGTGAAATTAGTTAAAAATTTAAAATACATTTTAAATAACAAAAAATAAATTAAAAATTGGAAAATTATTTTACAAAATTTCGAAATAAAAACTTTAAAACTTAAAATAATTAGAAAAAAAATGTTTTTACCATTCAAAATCAAAAAAATATTCATATAATATACAAAACATTGCAAGTAAGAAAAAATGTAAAACCTAAATTATAGTCTTCTTGGTGGTTTGGAAGTGTATTCTAGGTTGTTTTGAAGGGTTGTTTCTATGGTTTTCATGGTTTTCTTGGTTGGTTTTATGCTTTTCTGAGTTTTTTTTGGAGGTTTTGTCTGTGGTTTTCATGGTTTTTATATGGTCTTTTTTTAATTAGTTTGTTTAATTTTGCAAAAATAAATAAATAATAAAGACAAAAAAGATAGAATACCTACCTTCGTTTAAGCCTCTAGGGCGTTGTCAGTTCCATGCTTTAATTACTCGATCGAGCTTCAATACTGTCGGTCGAGCTCTCAAATTTCTCGTGGTCTATGAAAATGGCATGCACAGACCATGGGTGGGGTATTTATTAAAAAAATGGCTCAATCAAGCCTTAAATATCGACTGAGCCACAGTGCTCAATTGAGTGTTATAAAGTTAGATCGAGAGTTTTCTTTTAACCATCGATTGAGCAACATTTTTAGCGCGCAAGGAGCTCAATTGAGACCTTAAAAAAAGCTTGGTCGATCACTTAAATGGCTCAATAGAGCCATCCTTTTTCCATCTAAATGCGCTCTCTCTTTCCAAAAAGTGTAACCTAACTCCATGCTTTCACCAGGTTCGTTTCATATTCTTGATGAATAAATAAAACTACTATAAAAACCCCATCCACTTGTAGTTTTTTGTCTACTATAGCTTACTTTAGGTTTGCATATATTTTCACAACTGGTGATCTATGTGGATGATGGTCTCCTTTCCCATTAGATAGTGTTTCCAGGTTTTGGTAGCTTGTACTAGTGGATCTAAACATCCTTGTCATAGGTAGGGTTGTTGAGAATTGAAACACTTCATAATGATATCATATCAACCCTCCTCCCTGCATCAATATTGTTCCCATGGCATACCTTGAATTTTTTCCCACTTCGAAGGGATTTTACAAGTTAGGTAACGTGAGAATTTGTGCTTGAGTAATTTTTCCATTTAGCTTATCCAAATCCTTATGTTGATTCTTCCCCCACCATAAACTCATTATGCTCATAGTTATGGCATGGAGTGGTGCTACAACCATTGAAAATGAAGTTATGAACTTCCTAAGGTATTGTGTTTCCCCAAAAAAATATTCTACCTTCAAAGACATTTGTAGGGAACAACTATTTCATGATGGCCTCCATATTCTTAATATCCATCTCAAACTCCCTTCCACTAATCACATACCCTAAATACACCAAATACTGACAAGAAAACTAACATTTCTTGGGGTTTTATAGCATTTAGTGTTCCTTTAAAAGTTTAACTACATGAAGTGTGAGATGTGCTCCTCCCAGATATAACCATAAACAAATATATCATCCAAATAAATTATAACAATGGAATTTATACATGGGAATTTTACATCATTCATTAGTCTCCTAAAAATATCTAGTACATTACCTAAATAAAATGGCATTACCAACCATTCTTTCTAACCTTTCTTGGTTTTGAAGTCGGTATTCCAAATGTCTTCTTCTTTGATTTGCATCTAATGTCACTTTAATTTTGAATATGGATTGGTGAAGTATTGTGCATCCTACAACCATTATAAAAAATCATCAATATTTTGTAGAGGGTATTAGTTCTCGAGCATAATGTTTTTCAATGCGCTATATTCGATGACATTTTCCAAGTCCTTTCCTTCTTTTGTACAATTATAATAGGTGACTAACAAGTTGAGGTGCTTGTCCAAATCACACCCTTCTCTCGCATCTATTGCAACTACTTATTCACTTTAATTTCTTCTATAATGGACTATTTATACAACCTCATGTTCAACAATGGAGATTCTAGAAATAATTGGATTTTGTATTCCACTTCCCTCTTGGGTAGCATACCTTTAGTGTCCTAGAACACTCCCTTATATTCCTATTGTAAACTTTCTATTTGATGTTTATGTTCCTTTATACACCCCTCCAGGGATACCTTTACTACTATTGACTCACCATGAAACTCATTTTCTCTTAAGAAACATAACAAATATTAATATTATTGTAACTAATTAGCTTCTTGGTTTGGCTAGCACTTAGTAGTGGAAACTTGACTATTTATTTGTACAATCCTACAAGAAGAGACCGAGAATCGAAGGAAGCCAAGATCAAGAAGGGAAGGAGTCGAGGCCGAGAAAAGAAAGGAAGCCGAGATCCAGAAGAAGGAAAGCATTGTTGAAGAAGAAGTTAGTGACTTGGTCTTGGGAGGACGCTAGAGTCTAGGGTCTTTTTCATGGTCTTGGTATTCGTCAATTGAAGATCTATAAGAAGAATTTTTTATTGGGTTTTCCTCTCAAAGAGTGAGAGGTTTTGGCCCTGGCTGACAAGCCTGCATACTATGTGTTGATGATGAAGGATTTCCCATCCTTTATTAGGCCATATTGGTTGGCTGTGCACATGAATATTTCATTGCTCATATACTTGTAGTGACTCCTAAACATAAATCCACATACATTAAGTGGAACTACTTTGAATTCCACTTCATCAATATAATCAACACTTACAATTGTTTCATTACCTTCATATTTTCATACTTTTTCACCCATCCCAATCGATATGGGCTAGTATGATCTCATACCTCTAATCCAAGCTTGATAACTATCCACTACTATGATATTAGCCTATGAACCAAAGTCGAAAAAATAAGCTATCTTGGCCTTCTTAACATAGATATTAACATGGAATATTTTGGTCACCTCCTTCTCTTTTTGTTAATGAAATCTACTTGGATTCAACTACTTTTTCACTGATATGAAAATGATATTCTCATCCAAATCAAAGCTTCTTTTGACCTAATTACTTGAATATATGGCTAGAAGATCATTTTTCTCTGCATCCTTGTAGGGGTTCTTATATGTTTAGCTATGGATATAGTTTCCAACACTTAGTATTACCATCAATGTTGCAATGGATATAATGGTTTCTAAAATCCTTTCACTGATCTATGGTGGTTTTTGCCTTCTTATCCTTTCCCCGTTTCCATTTCTTCTTCCCCTCCTTGGAAGTTTCCTGGTGATTTGTCTACTTTGAACCACTTGGTTGCTCTTGCTTTTGGTTTATGCTTTCGAGATAGTGTTCTTGCACACATGCCTCATGCACTATCCTTGGATTGAAAAACATCACTTTCCTATATATATGGCTATGCAGAACCCCAAATTCTTAGGAGAGAAACCTAGTATGATGAAAATATTTCTAAATTTAGCGGTGTACTCCTATGCAATTTTCCCTTACCTCTACCTAAACTAGTGTCATCATATCCAATTTTCCTCTACATACATGGTAGGGTAGAAATGGGACTTAATGAGGGTCTTGAAGTCCTCCCACAGAGTTACTAGTCGATCACCCTCTAGTCTAAATATTTTTGTAGGGATTTCCCATCTAGTCAGATCATGACCCTCTAACTTTAGTCTAGAAAGCTTTATCTTTTGTTACTCGTTTTTATGGTGAATATTGAGATAATTAATTTTAATTAGTTCAACTAATAATTCTATTTTAATGCATCAATCCCACCATGTTATGTATTTATGTCCACTTTCACTTCCATCTTGGATAAGGGTTATGAATTATCAACAACATTTGAAGTTGACTACTCTTTCTTGGGCTCTTTTCTTGACACCTTTTTTGGGTATTCATGATCTCCCATTTCCCCCTTTGATTAGAACAATAAGTTAGATCCTCCATATTATCCAAATGCTCTAAGCTTGCTTGCTAGATTGACCATAAGGAGGTTCATATTGTGACTGATGTTAACAACTTGTGGTTCCAACCTCAAAAATATCTCTTTTTCCAAATTATGAAGGTTTTTATGATTAGACTTGTCAACCATGACTATGATTTTGAGACTTTATGCTTAAATTAATTGTTGGGTCCTTGAAATTGTACACGAAATATCCCAAAGAAAGATACTTTGATACGAATATGATTTGTAAACTATCATGGATATTCCACTAGAACAGTTTGTCACAACGAATCAAATAAAATTACTGAAATGTTTACCATGAATGTTAATTCATTATAGATCTTTTATTCTTTATTAATTATTTTTATGCTTACATAAATTATCTGAAATGTGAGAAATATAGAAAAAAAAAGAAATACATGTATCATCCACAATACAAACATTTTTTTCCTTAGGAAACCTTATGGGAGAAAACCATGCTAGGAGGTGAGGCTTCTCTTCTCTTTTTCCTCTGGTATGGGAAATTGTGAGTACAAAGGACATTGTAAAATTTGTGGAGTTACCTAAGACCGATGGCTTGTGAGGCTACTATAGGATCTTAAACCCTTCTTTTCTACTTTGTAACTTCCCACTCCTACTTTATTTTGTTAATTATGGAACAAAATAAAGTATTATGGAATGCAACCACTACTCCTCCTAGTTGCTTGATATTTAACATAGCTCGATAACTAACAAGGGGAAAGGTTTGACTCCCTCAACCCTAAACTAGAATTATGTGTTTGGACCTTCTAGAGTCTTCTTCAAAGTCTAATAAGGCTATTCCCATATGCATGAGAAATAGGGAATGATAAGGCATCCATTCATATCATGGTGGTTAACATAGTAGGTTAACTTGCGAGAGACATAAATTTTGCATAAGAACTATGTTTGACATGTTTCTTGCATCATAGGGAAGGTACCTATGTGTATATTAATTCCTAAGGGACTCATTTAGACCGAGAAAGTATTAATCTCAAAAATTTCCATTTGATGCCCCAAAATGGCTTCAGAAGGTTTTACACACTAATTCTCCAAACTAGGACCAATCATTAAAAATTACCATGCAAGCTAATTCCTCCAAATTTTCCACCTTAAAAAGATCAAGATAGATGACAAATAATACAAATATTGAATCAAAATCAATATTACTAACTATCTTAAAATCGTGATTGTTTTCTTGATATTCCTCAAATAGTTGGACATGCATTATCTCTTTAACATGCTTATAATACCCATCACACACACCTCCACATAAGAACTACAAAAAATATGTTTCTAGTGTAGTATAGCATGAGAATGGGTTTACCAAAATTTTACCACCTTCTCTCAATGCCTTCTTGAAATTTATGTCAATAGGGCTACCGACAACTAAGTTCCATACAAGTGGCTTATTTTTTTCATCTATATAGACCCAGAATTCAATATACCTTTGTAATGCTTTTGTTGAAATGTTGAGACATTTTGACATGGCTATCACCATTGACCTTCTTAAAGTTCCTAGTGTGGTAACATAGTTGTAGCTATGTTATAAGCAACATGAATATTGGGTTTTCTTGATTTATCAAACAAAGAGACTTCTTTCAACACATTATTTTAATATAAACTCAGGTGTCTTTGTATATTTAGCATCTCAAAAACCCAACTTTATTGTTGTTTGTCTTAATTTTCAACATATTATTAATCTGTGTAGGGTTTTAGCATGTGTAATCACTATTTTTTGTTTATCATTACATGACTAGCATGTTCTTTAACCCACTAATTAGGACTCCTTACCCAAATTCTTATCTTATGTTTACATCCAAACTATCTATTACAATTCTACCCCGTTCAAGGCCACTACAAATTCAAACCAACCATTAGAACACGGTTTTGCAAGTAGTCAAATTTTATCCCTACATAGTCCAATTATTTTTGTGCATATGTTATATGTAAAACATGTGTTAAAATTTTAAATATGTTATTTAGAAGTGTAGTCTACTTGTTCTACATTTTTTAATCTTTTCAAGGCATATTTTTGGTAGAATTTAACGTAATTTTTGCATGGATTTGTTGGTATCACAAGTTTTAGTTGTGAACTCTTCATAATCTAAGTGCTCCAAGTAGGCTACAACTTTTTCCCATTATCTAATTATTATAAGTTTTGGAATTTTTGGTCAAAATCCCTAGTGAAACAATTTCTTATTAGAGCATAATTTTTATTGCTCTAAATGCATTTTTGAATGCGTAAAAGGATTTAGGGCCTAGGAAAATCAAAATAATTTTTGGTTAATCTACTTGTTGTACATTTTGGATCTTTTCGAGACATATTTTTTGATAGAATTTGACCTAAATTCCACACATATTTGTTCACAAGTTTCAGTTGTGAACTCTTCACAATCCTAGTGCTCCAAAAGTTTTTGAGGGTGTTGAATCCATCTATGCATTCAAATATGTATTTTAAAATAAAATGATTAACCAAAAATTGTTTCACTGAATTTTAGCCAAAAACTCTAAAATGTAATATAGTTAGCCAATACCTAAATAAAAATAAAGTAAAATATCAATTTAGAACACGTGGTTAAAAAAACCGTGAATAATGCAATCAACTATATTTCCTAAAAGATCTATAATTAAATTGACCAGAAACTAGTTAAAGAATTAATATGGCTTTTAATTTTTTTTTCTTTCTTCTTATTATTATTATAATCATCTTTTCAAGAGAATAAACTTTTGTTTTTACTTCATTTTCTTTAACTCTATTACTTATTATTATTACTAGCACAACCACATTAATAAATGTGATTGATATAACCTTTACCCATCAATTTAATGTTATTACTAGCACAACCACATTAATAAATGTAATTGATATGAACCTTAATTATTAATTTAATTAAATATATAATGATATCCATAATCTCCCACACCTAAACTCTACAAAAAAAAATAACAAGCGTTACTCTGATAATTTGTCCATTTTTCCAAACATTCCAGAGGAAAATTATGCTCACATGTAATAGTTAAAATCATGCGTATATATGAAAATCATTCCCACGTTTAACAATGAAAAACGTATTCCGTGTTCGACGTTTATTTTATAAGCTTATCAGTTTTCGTTTCGAAGTTTGCTTCCTAATAAATCCAACGAATGCTTCATTAAATTAGAACAAAGCAGGCATCACAGGCAATTTGACCTACTGAATTTCATGGCGTGAATGGGAGGATTTATAATTGGGAAATTGTGAGCTGGAAAATAAGTTAAAAACAAAATCTCTTTCTTGGAACATCTTTGAAGCCCGGACACCCTACATTATTCATTCCAGAAATTTTACCTCCACACGAATACAAATATCTGGTGGTAATGAAAAAGCAGTAGTCTATAACACGACTTTTCGAAAGTCTTTCTGGCGGATTTTTCCGGTCAAAATCTGGCAGCAATTCATTGGAATCCCAAGTTTGATAGCTAGTTTCTGCACAATCAATGGCTCCCAGGGGTTTTTCAAGGTGCTGAATCTAAATATGCAGTTAAAAATCCATTTTAACTGCTAAAAATCAAGATTTAACCTCATTTCTTCTGCCGGATTCCGTCACTGGAATCTCCAAAAAGTCGCATTATAAACAACTCTAATGAAAAATACCTTAAATTTGCAACGTGGCAGTGTGTTAGGACAAAGCTGTTGGTAGTCTTAAGTCAGATTTACTTACCATCTGCCAACGGTATGGATTCTAAACGAAATGGTGTGGATGCTACTATATGGATTCCAAAAGACACATTTTGATTTCAATGTGCGTAATAAGTGGAAATGAATGATTTTTAAATTAAATTTATTAATTTTTTTTATTTGTATTATTTGTAAGTGAAAAATTGTTTTTTATCCATTGGACATTTTTAGCTTCGTGGATGTCAAAATGATTTCTTTCTTTTTATCATCCAAATGAAATCAAATTTTGTGCACTCATTTATTTAAAAATAAAAAATTTTCAAACCCAATTTTAATATATCTCACGCACTAGAGCATTATGTTATCATTTAGCTAGTCTCTCTAATCTTTGTCAAGAACTCTTGATTGTTAGCAAACCTTGTTAACTAATCTTTCGGGATTTTTATTGTATAATATGTAATTAGTTTTACATTCCATTTTTATGGTTGATAAGTCACTGAGACACATGTATAAATAAGTAATCTTATCATTAATACGATGTTTTTATTTATAAATAAGTAATTTTATCATTAATACAATGTTCTTTCATTGTGCTCTTCATTTGGACCTGTAAAGTGGTATTAGAGGCCCGGTTTAGTTGTTTCTAAACTCCATGTATATGAAGTCTATGGCGTAAAGTAGACTCGGAGACTCGAAGGATGTTGAGGATAGTTGAGTGCAGAAAATGCTTAACCTAGTGGTAAGCTGAAACTATTGACTCTTTGTAAGTTTTATATCTTTCCATCGTAATGAAACACAATTGGAAAAATTCAGTGATATAAAAAATTTTGTTTTTTGTTTTTTTTTTTTTTTACATATTCTTTGAAGTTAGAATACATGTTGGAGTTTTGAGTGTTTGTTGTTCTCAATTAAAATTGCCAATACTGAGTTGAATACCAATAATTGCTAGATTGTTTATTAAAAGTCTAAGTTCCATGCATCCAAGAGTCGCTTGTTGTTTCAATTTTTGGAGGTTTTATTTGCACTTAGTGCATAAAGGGAAGTTTACTTACAATGAAAATTTTGAAAGCTAGTATTTGCATTTATTGTAGTAAACAAGAATTTAATCATAGTAAAGTTTTTGAAGGATAGCATTTTCATTTACTACAATAAACAAAGGTTTAATCACAATAAAATTTCCTAAGAATAATATTTCCATTTACGATAGTAAAGAGGAGTTTAATCAGAGTAAAAAAATTTAAGGATAGTATTTTCATTTATTACAGTAAACAAGGGTTTAATCACAGTAAAATTTCTTAAGCATAATATTTCCATTTACTATAGTAAAGAAGAGTTTAATCACAATAAAATTTATGAAGGAATTTGATAATATTTATATTTACTACAAACTAGAGTTTTTACTAAAAGATTTCTTAAGGATACAAAGCTTTTCCATACTAAAAGATTTCTTAAGGATACAAAGTTTTTACTGGAGGGTACTTACGCTGAAGGATATATAAATTTGAAATACATATTTTTATAGTATTTTCATTTACTACAGTAAACAAGGGTTTAATCACAGTAAAATTTCTTAAGCATAATATTTCCATTTACTATAGTAAAGAAGAGTTTAATCACAATAAAATTTATGAAGGAATTTGATAATATTTATATTTACTAGAAACTAGAGTTTTTACTAAAAGATTTCTTAAGGATACAAAGTCTTTCCATACTAAAATATTTCTTAAGGATACAAAGTTTTTCCATACTAAAAGATTTCTTAAGGATACAATGTTTTTACTGGAGGATACTTAAGCTAAAGGATATATAAATTTGAAATACATATTTTTTGAAGAGGCCATTGGTAAAATAAAATATTTGGAGGCTAATCAGGTTTGAACCTATCTCTTTCCAAGGCCATTTCTGAAACTCACCATTAAACCACAAAGCCAACTTTGTTTGAAATAAGAGGATAAACGAATTTATATCTTTTTAGAAGTATTGCATATATTTTGAATTTGAAAGGGTTTGAAGAATATTTGGTCGCATAACAATTATGACTTAAATAGTTTCCATAGTTGGAGTTGTTCTTAATGGAAATCAAAATTTAATCAAGAGTGGTTTAGAAATCTTAAAAGTGCCATTGTTTTTAACGATTTGTGGGAACTTTTGTCAAGGAAAGAAGGATAGTGATGAAAAGAAATTGCACCGGAGCCACATGATAATGAGAAGCAATGTACAATTTGGGAGACAAAAGACAACAAGGCATCTGCATTAATAACTAAATCGGTGAGAGAAAAGGTAAGCCTATATATCGTTTCTTGTGGTACTTCATTTGAAGCATTAAAAAAGCTAAAATAGTTGTATGATTCACACTCAAAACTCAAAATTATTCAGTCATTGTTAAAGTTGCTTAATTTAGAGATAAAGGATAATGATCCTTTGAAGAGTGCCTTTGAAATAAAAGTGATTTTTAATGACATAGAATCCACTGGAATTAAATTAGATGTATAACTTACAACTTTTATAAAAGTCCTTCACCCTGTCTATTCACACTATTTCGAATCTCTCTAAGCTAGTGGGCAATTAAAAGACATTACATTTGATAAACTAGTAAGAAAAATAGCTAAGAGAAAAAAATACTTTGGGAAGAAAGAGGTTCCACCTAACTCTAATATAGAAACTTTGTGCCTTGCACAAAAGGATCATAATTCTCATACTACAACTTCTAGAGGTGATAAAAGTAGTAGAGGTCGTGGTAGGAAAAATTATAGAGACAGGGAGGGCAAAAATAGTCAAGGAGATAGACAAAAAAGAATTTTAATGATAGAGCAACTATAAAATGTTTTAGATGAGTTAAAATTGTATCAAATGTTTTAGATGTGGTAAAATTGGTCATACTGCTACTAATTGTAAAATCCCTTGGGAGAAAGTCAGAGAAATGAGAGAACAGTTGAATGAAAGAAAAATCAACCACCACCAAAGAAGGGAAAATCATTAGAGTCTTCATATTACATTGTTGTTCACTGTAATTTTAATATAAATGATGTTTTCAACACTGCATTTTATTCATGGCAAGATAGTTGGATTTTGGATTCAGAAACCAGTTGTCATATGACATTTAGGCGAGATTTTTTTGAAACTTTCAATGACGATATTTATGGTGTTATTTAATTTGATGACAAGTCTCAAATTAAACCATCTGCATTGGGTCTATTCGTTGAAGATACTGAATCTTGCAGATTATGTTCTATAGATGTACTTCGTATTCCATAGTTTCAACGAAATTTGATGTCTCTTATCCATATTCGGCAGTAGGGGCATTCTATTCATATATTTGATGACATCATCAAGATAAGAAGAGCATCTAATCATGCAGTTATTACGAATGGTGTGGAAGAAGGTATGCTTTTAAAGTTAAATGGTACTTCATCTACTAATTCTAGTGAAATTTCTACTTTTTTGGCAGAACAAAGTGATATCTTGTCTCCAATCTTGTTGTGGCATGCTTGATTTGGTCACATCAATTATGGCAGGATCGAAATTATGAAAAATAAAGGTATTAAAGGTATTTCGACAGTTCCAAAAAGGTTACACCTTGTGATGCTTGTATTTTGGGAAAACATTGTAAACAAGCTTTTCATAGTTTTTCTTTTAGAACTTCATGAAAATTAGGTCTTACACATGTGGACCCTTGTGGAACTTTATGTGGACCCTATGACTGTTGCAAATGCCAATGGAAATAAATATGTGTTGACATTTATTGATGATTACTAGAGAATGTGTTGGGTGTATTTGTTGAAGAATAAGTCACAAGAATTTGAAGTTTTTAGAACTTTTCATTTCGTGATTAAAAATAACAATCAACAGAATATATGCATTCTAAGAAATGATAACGATGGCGAGTGTACTTCTCATGTTTTTGAAGAATATTTGAAGGACAAAGGAATCAAACATCAAACCACCATACCTTATAATCCACAACAAAATGGCATTACAGAACTTATGAATAAAACTTTGCTTGATATGGTTATATCTATGATGTTCTTGAAGAATGTTAAGTTGATGTTTTGGGGAGAAGCAATGCTTTGTGCAGCTTATATCAATATCATCATTGAATGTTTCAAAACAGTCTCACCTACATGTCATATGACAAGTGGCTCCTGAACCCAAAATCCAACTCTCTCGCCATGAAAAGAATGTAGTGTTGAAAAGATCATTAATATTAAAATTACAGTGAGCAACAATGTAATGTCCAAACTCTGATGATTTTACCTTATCTGGTGGTGTTTGGTGTTTCTTTTCATTCAGTTGTTCTCTCCTTTCACTGAATTTCTCCCAAAGGATTTTACAGTTAGTAGTAATATAACCAATTTTACATCATGTAAAACATTTTATAGTTTGTCTATCATTAAAATTCCTTTGTTTTCTATCATTTTTTTGTCTGTCTCCTTGATTATTTTTGCCCCCCTTGCCTCTCTAATTTCTCCTACCACAACCTCTACTACTTTTATCCCCTCTAGAAGTTTTAGTATGAGAATCATGATCCTTTTGTGCAAGGCACAAAATTTCTACATTAGAGTTAGGTGAAGCCTCTTTCTTCCCAAATGATTTTTCTCTCTCAGCTATTTTGCTTACTAATTTATCAAATGTAATGTCTTTTGACTACCTACTAGCTTGGATAGATTCCAAATAGTGTGAATAGACATGGTGAAAGACTTTTATAAAAGTTGTAATTTGTAAATCTACTTTAATTACAATGGCTTCTATATCATGAAAAATGGCGTTTATTTCAGAGGCACTCTTCAAAGGATCATTATCCTTCATCTCCAAATTAAACAACTTTAACAATAACTGAATAATTTTGAGTTTTGAGCGTGAATCATACAATTCTTTCAACTTCTTTAATGCTTCGAATGCAATACCACATGAAACGATATATCAGCTTACCTCTTTTGTCATCGATGTAGTTATTAATGCATATTTCTTGTTATCTTTTGTTTCCCAAATTCCACATTGCTTCTCATTATAAGGCAGCTCCGGTGCAATTTCTTTTCCATCACTATTCTTCTTGCCTTGACAAACTTCCCACAAATTGTTAAAAACAAGGGAACTTTTAAGCTTTCTAAACCACTCTTGATAATTTTCCTTTCCATTAAGAATAAATCCAACTATGGAAACTATTGAATTCATAATTGTTATGCAACCAAATATTCTTCAAATCCTTTCAAATTCAAAGTATATGCAATACCTCTTAAAATATATAAATTCATTTCTCCTCTTTTTTCAAAAAAAATTGGCTTTTTGGTTTAATGGTAGGTTTCAAAATAGCCTAGTAAAGAGCTAGGTTCAAATATTATTAGCCTCCAAATATTTTATTTTACCAATGGCCTCTTAAAAATATGCATTTCAAATCACCAAAAAATTGACCACTCTTCAATTAAAAATTTAATTCAAACTACCAAAAAATTCATATCCTTCATTTTAAGTATCCTTCAGTAAACTTTGTATCCCTCAAAAATATTTTAGTGAAAACTCTAGTTTGCAGTAAATGTAAATATTATCCTTCTGAAATTTTATTGTGATTAAACTCTGGTCCTTCAGAAATTTTGCTGTGATCGTTTATTGTCGTAAATGCAAATACTATCCTTCATAAATTTTAATGTGAAGAAACTCTTGTTTACTATAGTAAATTCAAATACTATCCTTCAGAAATTTTACTGTGATTAAACTCTTGTTTACTGCAATAAATGCAAATATTATCTTTCAAAAATTTCATTGTTAGTAAAATTCCCTTTGATGTAGTAAATGCAAATAAATCCTCCCAAAATTAAAACAAAAAGTGGCCCTTGGATGCATGGAACTTAGACTTTTATCAAACAATCCAACAATTATTGGTATTTGACTCATCATTGGTAATTTTTATTGAGAATAACAAACACTTAAAACTCCAACATGTATTCTAACTTCCAAGAATATGTTAAAAAAAAGGGCTTTATACCACTGAATTTCTCCAATCATCTTTCGTTTTCATGGAAAGATATAAATCTTACAAAGAGTCAATAGTTTTAGCATCCCACTAGTTTAACCTTTTGCTACACACAACTATCCTAACAGTCTTCATCCTCCGAGTCTCCTTTACACCACAGACTTCAAATACATGGAGTTTAGAAACAAATCAACTGGGGCTCCGATACCACTCTACAAGCCCAAATAAACTCCACAATGAAAGAGAGCAATGAAATAGAATCGTATTAATGATAAAATTACTTATTTATGCATGTGAAATATAGGTATGAGACAGTTGTGTCTTGGTAACTTATTAACCGTAAAAACAAAATGTCAAATTAATTACATATTATACAATAACAATCTATAACATTCTAAACTTTTCATGTCCCAGTGGCTTTGTAAATATTTATATGATCTGATCTGAAGTAGGACAATGTCTCAGATGAATAAATTTGACCTCTACATAATGTTGAATCAAGTGTTATATGGTGTTAATATGCTTGCTTCATTGTGAAACTTGGAATTCTTGACCAACTGAATTGCAAACGAGTTGTTGACGAGTAGTGGAGTTAAAGCCTTTTGTTTCTCCTGCAAGTCTTCAAGTATTTTGTGCCAAATGATTTCTTTTGTAGCTTAAGCTACTGCAACATATTCGGCTTCGGTGGTAGAATCAACAGGAATAGATTTCTTGCATGATCTCCAATTGATTGTTGATGATCCAAGACACATCAAATAACTAGAAGTAGAGACTCCATTCTCTTTATCTCCATAAAAATCAGAATTTGAATAGCTAGTGTGTTGGACACCTAATCCTAAAGGGTTAGCGTGGAAGCCGAATGGACAAAGCAGTCCAAGAGACCTTAGGATCTGAATCCCAATGGTCACCAAATGTACTATAAATGTATATCAAATGTAGTAATAAAATAACAATGCATGCTTTATCTTTCTATCAGTTTCTTGTTAACCATGTCTGTTTAACATGGTATCAGAGCCATGATGAGTGGCCTGTTTTCCCTGAGCAACTCATCTGAGTTGCCTTGAGTTGCCTTGAATAGTGCTGGCCCAGTCTTCATTACCTGAATAGCACTGCCTGCCTACCTACCTGAAGCTGCATACCTAATTTCTGAAGGTATCAGAGCACAGGTCCCAGAAATAGTTGTAAGTCCTGCATGAGAGCTGCTCAGTCTCTGACATCCCTGAAATAGCTGAAGACTGACAATCTGAAGACTGCGTACTCTTCGATAACGCCGCTATTCTTATTACAATCTCCTAATCTGAATACTGCATACTCCTCGAGTGATGCTGCATGGGCACTATTTCCTTAGTTGTCCGTCCATGACATCGAGAATTAGTGAGCCATGGTTAGTGTAGTTGAGAAAGGCCATTTTCGTTTCTGCTGCACGTTGTCAATGAGCAATTTACACTGTATTTTCATGAAGATTGTTGGATTCGATTTTCAAAATGGTTTGTTGAATCCGTGCTTGAAGTGGATCCGAGCATACGAGTGCTGGATTTATTACAACAATATGCCAGGGGAATAAAACACAATAGTGGTGCTGTGAGCGTGGAACTATCTATTGAACGGGAAGGCTGCATAAGCTTGTGTGCCAACTGACAGTTTTTTTCATAACTAATGTTTGAAGTCCTTGCTGTCGGATCGCACACCCGTGAGAGACCGACTGCGTTAAATTTGGATCAGCAAGAGAGTTGGTGACTAAGAAAATTAGAAATCGTTGTTACTATGCCCATCGGTGGTTTCATTTATCATGTTGAGGCAGGAAACCGACGTCGTATTGTTTTGTAAGTGTAAGAAGAAAGCCGATCACTGAATGTATGATCCTTGGCCTCATATACTGTGGAATTCATTGCTCAAGGCGCTGCAACTGCAAGTTGTGATGATTGTCTGATCTCTATTTATACATCTTCTTTGCGGGTGATTTTGACTGTGTGTGATTCTGATTGTAAGAAATTAGATCTTTTAATGGCTGATGGAAATAAAGGTGCATTAAAGGTACATTTATGGTTAGGTTCTTTAATTTCATGATTGTGAAGTGGGGATTCATTTCAAAGCAGAAACCCGCATGTCTAGTTCCAGATCTATGACAAATCTTGGTGAATTCGTTGGTTCTCGGACTGCATTTTTGGGCCAATTTTAGGGCGAATGGCTGAATATAAGGCTTTTGCACAGAAACGGTTTAAGGTTTCATCGAATGTGGGAAATCCTCACGGAACTGTTTCACATTTGTGGTTGGACGAGTGTTAGCTATAGAGAATCGTTTTGTTTGGCGTATTCGTTGGGCGCAGTCGGATAATATTGCAACTCGTCCTTATATACTTTGCACAAAGTGGAATAATATTTCATTTTTCAAACTGAGCACAAAACAGCAGTTCTGCTTTAACAATGCCCTGAATAGAAGAGTTCGAGGCGAGTTTTGAACCGGAAAAGTTCTTTGATGTAATAAAGCACGAGTTTTTAATGAAGTATAGCTCAGAGGCTGGCTGAGAAAGAAAGCGCTGACTGGAGATTAGATCGACCGACATCCATGGGGCCCTTGGTATCGTTTCCATGGCGTTCTTCGTATTTACGACTCACTCTGACGGCTCTTCCCCCGATTATGCCATTGTGGCATCTTTGTATTATCCGTTAAATCCTTTTTTAGATGAATTATTAGAGCTGGGCTAATCAGGTACGTATCTTCGGATCCTCAAAATCCTGCCATAGTCAAGATTGGGGTGGACAATAAGGATACATCAATGTCTCAAAATTAGGTCTCCACCATACAGCAACACACTCTCCAATCTGCCAGTCTGGTTGAAGAGTACTTGAATTTGCAGTAAGTTTGCTTGACAGTTTATGCTTCAAGCCTTCAATTTCATTTTCACCAGGCTTTAAGCGTCCTCCAAGCAACTTACAAAAGGTGTTTCCATCGACTCAACTTCTAAAACTACTGTTAAATTTACTTTTTGAAGAAAATTAGACATGAAGAAGGAAATTATGAAAGGATAATCATATCAATCTATATCGAATTGACATGAAATGGTTCGCATGAATATATAGCTAGAAAGACCAGTCTGTTTAAATGGTGTTGCTGCGTATACCAATTGGGTATATCAAAAACTTGTATTCTAATCAGCATTATGAAGTGAATTTGAAGCAATTTTGGAGACATTCTTGGAGCAGTTTCTTGTAGAGATTTTGGAGCAGCTTCTTGTAGAGATTTTGCATGATTTCCATAGCAGTCAGATGCTCTGAAGTTTGAAGTTGAGGACAGCGCTCATCTTCACATTTATATATTTTTTGCATTGGCTCCAGTTCATTCTTGAAACGAAATGTGGACTGTTGATTTACCATATGCTCAATTGTACCAATGTTTATTGTAGCTTGACGAGAAATGTTTATTGTAGTTTAACTTGGTAAACATCCAGCTCCGTCAACTATTTTCGCAACATTATTGCCACTTGACAAGCCCTTACAAGATCTTGTAGTAAGAGTACAATATTATTTTTCTGTTGTTGTTGCCTCAGTTGTGTTTTTAAGTGACATTGAAGAAAATGGCCAGACTTGAAGATGCATTAAAGTTATTGAATATCCTAATTCATTCCACTGTTGATGAGATGGTCAAAGTTAACAAAGAAACTCTCTTTGACATCCAAACCTCTCTGCAAACTGCACATGAGACTATTGATTTTTTGCAGCTTGAGTCACAGCTACAGCAAGAAGAACTACAGCAATGGAGTCATCATTCTGAACCTGTTTCTGTTCAGAAGATTGAAACAAACTCCCATAAACAGCAAGTCAATAATGTTCCTGTTCATGCAGATGCAGAAACTCAGCCTGCACTTCCCAAGCCCATCATCAGACCTTGGGAACAACGTGTCCACAACAAGCACAAAACCGATCTTGGATATGACAAGGACTTGTCCTTTCATATTCCAGACTACTCAAAACCCATTCAGTTTCAGAGTGCTGATTTCATTAATGATAGTTCACCTGCTCCTCATGACAGTTCAACTACAGCTGTTCCAAACCCTGCTCCTCTTCCACAGCAACAACAACAACAAATCGTGAAATGCCAACACTGTGATCGAGTTGGCCATCTGAAAGATCACTGTTTTGATCTTCATCCATGTAAGCACTGCCATAAAACCAGTCATTCTTCACACAGATGCTTCAGCAACAAACGTCCTGCAAGAAAAAAGATTCATCTAGGATGGATCGCTTCTTGGCAATGGGCATCAACAGCCAAGAAGATATTCCAAACACATGTCAAAATTTGTTCCAGAATATTGAACAGTCTCGCAGTTGAGTTTTCTCCATCTTCTCACCTTGTATCTGACAGGGGGGGAAATGATGGTCATCTACAAGCTTCAAAGCCACATCAAGCGAGCCTGAGCTACAACCTGCCACACTAGCTTCAGAGTTGTAGCCAGAGACAAAGATGCCTGAACATGCCTTCAGTTAGCGATGTAGGACACTTCCTCTAGCAGAAGACTTCAGCTTCTTGCCAGTTTTGGAAGAGTTCCAGAGAACAAAATTGAGAACACTTCCTCTAGCAGAAGACTTATAGCTTCTTTCCAGTTTTGGAAGAGTTCCAAGAATTGCATAAGCATTCCAGAGTTGTTGGTCATCCTTAAACCATCACAGGTTGAGACTTCCCTTTTACAGGTTGAATTTTTACCTTTTATATGGGGTGAGGCCTCCCTTTTATGGTTGAAGGTTTCCCTCTTTAAAACAATAGGATCAGTTCCTCTAGCAGAAGACTTACAGCTTCTTGCCAGTTTTGGAAGAGTTCCGGGAACTGCATTAAGAATTCCAGTGTTGGTGGCCATCCTTAAACCACCGCCCTTTATACCAACATTTCATAGAGCACATTCAGCCTAGTGCTTCCATGCATTATTGCACATTTTGTATTACAGCTGTTTTCTTGGACTCATACATAACCCTTCGGATTAAGGGGGGGAATGTTGGACACCTAATCCTAAAGGGTTAGTGTGGAAGCTGAATGGACAAAGCAGTCCAAGAGACCTTGGGATCTGAATCCCAATGGTCACCAAATGTACTATAAATGTATATCAAATGTAGTAATAAAATAACAATGCATGCTTTATCTTTCCATCAGTTTCTCGTTAACCATGTCTGTTTAACATAGTGAGATAGAAATCTCCAACTTTCGAATATTTGATGCCATATGTTTGAGTGCCTTTCAAATAGTTAAGCACTCGCTTTTCTGCAATTTAATGACCTTCACATGGCTAATGCATGAACCTGGAAAGTATCCCTACAACAAAAGCTATGTCAGGTCGAGTAGTAGTTAGAAAATTCAAACTTCCAACGAGTTGTATGTACTTTGTTGGATCTTCAAACATACTTCCTTCAGTGGAAGTATGCTTCTAATTCTACTCCATAGGAGTAGCGACAGGATTACAATCCTGTATCCCAAATCTATCCAATAGTTGTCCAATATACTTTTTATGAAAAATGAAAATATATTTGGGTTTCTGATCAACTTCAATACCTAAATAATAATGTAATAAACCAAAACTTTTCATGTCAAAAACTTCCAATAATTCTCTTTTAACAGACGCTATATAGTAATAATTGTTTCATGTGATTATCAAATCATCTACATACACAACCAAATATACAACCGACTTTCCAATTGTCTTAACAAAAAGAGTTACATCATCCAGATCAAATAACTTATAATTCAACTTGAGAAGGTGTTCATTTAATTTTTCATACCATGCATGAGATGCTTGTTTTAGTCCATACAAAGCCTTCACTAACTTACATACCCTTTTCTCTTTACCTTTGACAACAAAACCTTCTGGATGAAACATATAAACATCCTCCTTCAAATGGCCATTCAAAAAAGTTGTTTTAACATCCATATGGTTTATCTTCTAGCTATTCTAAGTTGCAAGAGAAAGCATAGTTTTAATTGTGCTCCATTTTGTTGTAGGTGAAAATGTCTCTATGTAGTCAACACCTTCATTCTGAACGTAGCCTTTTGCTACAAGTCTTGCCTTGTATTTATCAAGCAAACCATCTGCGTTGTATTTGATCTTATACGCTCATTTGCAACCAATGGGTTTGACACCTACAGGACGATCCACTAACCTCTAAGTTCCATTCTTAATAGGTGCATCATATTCCTTTTGCATTTATCCTTCCATTCATCACAATTAGCAGCTTCTTGAAAATAATTAGGTTCGCTAATTGTACAATGATTGAATTAACATTGATGAGAAACATTACCTGAATCACCTTTAGAAGACATTCTTGTTTCAAAATCATGATACTTGCTTGGAACGTTTTGAGCACGTGTAGATCTTTGTAAATTTTGTTGAAGTGGTTGTGATGGTTATTCATCCTAAAATACAAGTTCTTCAAGAACACTTTTTGATCCTACAGAAACAACACTATCCTCCAAATTTTCTTCAGCAGAAAAATCCTCATGATTCAAAGATGGAAAAACCACAGACTGATACAGAATGGGAACCCTAGTATGTGGGACATCATTATCAGATTCATAATAGAACTTCTTATACGTAAATTTATGCAAATGAGCCAATGGCCTATCAATAGTGGAATTATCCTTATCTAATTCAAGGAAAATAACATCTGAAATAGAAATTTCTTCTAAAGGTGATTCAAGTAATATTTCTCATGACTGTGAATTCAATCATTGTAAAATTAGTGAACCTACTTGTTTTGAAGAATCTACTAATTGTGATTAATGGTAGAATGCAATGCAAAAGGAATATGATGCACTTATTAAGAATGGAACTTGGAGGTTAGTGAATCCTCCTGCAGGTGTCAAACCCATTGGTCACAAATGGGTATATAAAATCAAATACAAAGTAGATGGTTCACTTGATAAATACAAGGCAAGACTTGTAGCAAAAGCATATGCTCAAAAGGAAGGTGTTGACTACACAGAGACATTTTCTCCTACAGCAAAATGGGCCACAATTAGAACTATGTTTTCTCTTGCAGCTCAGAATAGTTGGAAGATACACCATATGGATGTTAAAACAACTTTTTTGAATGGAAATTTGAAGGAGAATGTTTATATGTTTCAGGAAGAAGGTTTTGTTTTCAAAGGAAAAGAGAAAAAGGTATGTAAGTTAGGGAAGGATTTTTATGGACTAAAACAAGCATCTCATTCATGGTATGAAAAATTAATGGAACACCTTCTCAAGTTGAATTATAATTTATCTGATCTGGATGATGCATCTCTTTTTTTTAAGAAAATTGGAAAGTCAGTTGTATATTTGGTTATGTATTTATATGATTATGATCACAAGAAACAATGATGACTATATCGTATTCGTTAAACAAGAATTATTGAAAGTTTTTGACATCACAGATTTTGGTTTATTACATTATTATTTAAGGATTGAAGTCGATAAAAAACCCAAATATTGTAACAGCCTTGGTGAAAAGTTCATGTAATAAAAGTTAATAAAGGAAAAATAATACCAAGATTAAGGAACACGTATTACAAGCTAAATGTTGGGAAAATATATCTTAGTGGGCATCACTGGATGTGTGTTTTAGCTAAGGAAAATTGACAAAGGCTAAAGAAAAGGCATTAAAAAGAGAAAAGGAATTTTTGGCACATTTATTTATGAAAATAAAGGAAATTAGGAGAAAAGGAAGGTAAAAGGTCATAGGTTGCATGTGAGGAGAAAATTGAAGGAAAATAATGGAAAATGAAGAAATTAAGGCCTCATGCATAAAACGGCTTCTGAGGATCAGTTCATGGCTTTTTTCAAGTTCAAGTTTCTACCTCTCTCTCTCTCTCTCTCTCTCTCTCTCTCTCTCTCTCTCTCTCAGTCACTTGGAGCACTCTAGTTTGGAGCAAGAAAATGAAAGGAAGGAAAGAAAGAAACAAGGAAAGGAAAAGCAAGTAAAGGAAAGGAAGGCAAGTGAGGAACAAGGAAAGGAAAGCAAGATCAAGAAGCTTCAACAGGAATACTTGGAGATAACCTTTTGCATGTGTGATTTACTAGCTGGTTTGGACATGCATGGCTTTCCATGTTGGTGTATGGTTATCTTGCTTTTAGTGGCAAGGTATTATCAGGTTATGACAGTGCATTTCAGTCTAGCCTAGCCTTTTTCCGGAAGCGTTGGTATGTTGGGATATTTATTTTGGTTTTTGGAACTTTGGAATTGCCAAATGGATTTCAAAATCTAGGGTGAAGGTGGTCTCAAGGTTCATCCCCAAAGGGCTAGGAATCCCTTGGTCGGCTTTGGTGAGATACACAGTAAATCCTGAGGGAGCAGTCTTGGTTTAGGGCCTAGTGGTCTGGGTTTGGATTGCGGTAAAGCCTGAGAGACAAGGAGACGGAAAATTCATCAAGGATAATGATGGATTTCGGATGGCATTCCAATTTTTGTTCAGTTGTGATCGGAGCATCGGTTTTGGTGTGATCATGGTTGGATGAGGATGGAGGTGGTTTAACCTCTGGATTCCCTTGATTGTTCTTGGATTGGTTGTTCTATGAGATCCCACATTCATGCTTGGAATATGGCACGGGGGTGACTAACTGAAAGAGATATTTGGTTCAACCATGTCTATGGTTGGTTGGTATGTGGAAGTTCCAATCTTGGACGGATTTGCCTATGATTAATAAAATATAAGTTCTCTTAACTTTGCACTGGTTTATATGTGTATTTAATGGTTGTTATATCTCTGATATTTATATTGTTTTATGATAGTTATAAGCATGGTTGAGTGACTGGTTTATGTCATGGTTATTTTATATATTTACTTGTAACTATTAGATGAATGGATGCAAGCCCTAATTGATGATGTAGTATTTCAATGGAGAAGAAGGTGATCCTTTTGGTTATGTTTCATAAGTGATTTCAGTCATTTACGCTTTTTCTTGTATCCTAGACCTGTAGGTTGCATTGATGCCAAGTGTTTGACAGAATGTCAGTCCTGGTTGGGGATGCTCAAGCCAAGTCCTGAGGGTGATTTTTGATTTATCAGCATTGTTATTATGATCTTAATGATTTCTGAAAGTTACAAGAAGTTCTAGGCAGAGGCCATGATTCTGGGCTAGAAAAGTGGCTTAAATCCCAGGGTCGCTAGCACAAAACTGAAAATTCTGGACCACAGTCGCTGGAAGGATGGCCTTTGAGAGAGACTTTAGGTTGTTGGTCTCTCCCTTGTTGATAGAATCAGAGTGACTGAGGGCTAAGTGATGTAGAATAGCAATGGGACCCATGGACAGGCTATCTAAGTGGTTGACTTGTCTCCTAAGGGGTCTGTTGATGATGTTGTATAACCGTATGTGATGTTTCGTCGATTCCACTTCCTTAAGGTGACATAGGAAGTCAAATATGATTATAGTAGCATCTCTCCTCATGTTTGCACCAGTTGGCATGGTTACTTTGGGTAGACCTAGGAGGGGGTGCTACAGATTGGTATCAGAGCATGGTTACGCACTCTTTGGGTCATATCCGGTGCTACAGATATAGGTGAATGTGTTGGTCATGCATGCATGTGAGTTGCATGTGTGGCTCTTACATTAACATTCCATGTGCTTATTACACTGCATCATATTGATCATGGTAGAAGTAAGGTTATCATGAGGAACTTGATGTCAATTTTATGGAATGCATCATCATGAGTATATGACTGGTTGTACAATTATATGCAGCTTGATTACATCCTTGTATGTCAGGTTTCATTCTTGGTTATTTAATTGCATGCATCAGTCTTGTAGGTTGATTACAAGAATTGATCGCTTATTCTGGACTACATGTGGTTATGTGTATGTGTAGTTGATTAGGCATTGCTTATGCGGGTGGATAGTTGCATGAGAAAATGTGTATACTGGAGTATTGTTTATTGTCATGCATGAGGTCATAGCATGCATTTTTTATATGGCCTTGCATTGATGATTGGACCCTAGTTAGTATGATGGTTATGCGTTGATGAACTTATTGATATATTTCTATATGTTATTATTGTTATGATTGTACATGCATCACGTTGATTTGATGATCTTGCAGACAAAGTATTCTCCTTGAGTATGCAAAGGTACGTTGATTTATGGTGATTTGGTTTAGCTTACATAGTATGCCTTGCATGAAAGAGATTAGATGGCTAGCAAGGTGGTAGGCTACATAGAATCTCCCTATGAATCAAATGGGAAGCATGGTGTGGAGCACTCTTTTGACTTAGAAAATACCTTGAGAATCCTGAAGGAAGAAATAAGGAGTTGCAAAGTAGACAAAGACAAAATCATGCAAGCACAAGAGAAATAAGCAGAGGTGAATGTGATATTAATTCATATTTTTTCATATTTGTAGCAGCGTCGACCTCATCATATAAAACATGGACATGAGAATAGAAATAATGGGGTATATGGCAGTAGGTCTCATAGTAGACACGGGTCAAATATATCTGAACTATTAGAGATGGCATGTTGTTGGAAACTGCTGATAGGAGAAGTCCTGGACATAGGTATTACTCTAGTTCTAGTTCTCACAGACATCATGATCATCATCATTATCATCTGTACAGGACGAAAGGTAGGGGATACTTGTCATATGAGTTCAAGAAGGCAAAAACACCTACCTTTGATGGAGAGATGAAGAAATAGGCTTGGTTTCTTGACATGAGGAAATTCTTTAGATTGCATGATTACTAAAAAACATGAAAGCAAGGATAGTCCTTTTTAGTCTCAAAGGTAAAGCAGATATTTGGTGGGAAGACATGAAGAATTTCAAGGACATACATGAGGATGAGTTAACTTGGCATGCATTCAAAAGGCTCTTCAAGAAGATGTACTTGTCTAAGAGGTATTATGATGACATAGCTAAGGAGTTTTATGAGTTGTGGATGGGTTCTATGACAAATGAGGAGTATACTAGCAGATTTTTGGAGTTGTTCAGACATGTGCCTTACCTCAAAGAGGAGAAGGCCAAGGTTCATAGATTCATCAATGGATTTCCAATTGCATACAAAGACAGGATTGAGTTCGATGAGCTTAGATTGTTGGAGGAGGCCATCCAAAATTTGAAGCATTATTATGATCAATTGAAGTGCAAAGTTGAGCCTAAACATGACTTCAATAGAAATGACAAAACTAAAGGAAAATGGCCACCAAAGAGAGGAAGACTCAAGATGCAAGTGAGAAAGATAATGCAATTCCTTAAAAGAAATTCAATATATTGGAGAAGGGACATGGAGAGCAGCAAGCTAGAGGCAGTGGTAAGGAACCATTTTAGTGTTGGATATGTGGTGAGGATCATCATAAGAGAGATTGTCCGCATTATCAGAGTGGTGGTAGACCCCAAATCTACAGTGCTCAAGAGGCGCATACAGTTGGTGATGTTGGTCATATCATTCCTTGAATTTATGCAGCTATAGACAACAAACAGGTGGATCATCAAGCATGTATCATTGAGATGTATGGTAAGGTTTGTGATCAAGTTGTTTCTATTTCATTCATCCTAGATCTAACTATAGTTATATTAGTCCTAACCTACTGGATATGTGTGGTTTGAAAAAAGAAGTGCATGCAGAATCTTGGTTGGTACAGGTGGCTACAGGGACAAAGAAGCAATTTGAGTTAAATGGTATGCCTACAACAACACATTTGAATGTATTGCAATTGGGTTCATATAGTGATGAGCCATGGTATTGCAACAAGAATGTTGCAACTCGCAAGGCTACCGACTTTAATTATCAACCCGGGGTCCATACAAAATTAAGAGGTATCGACACTATATGTGTAGCATACAATGTGTCCTTCCTTTGATGTCATGATGTAATTGAGTGCATGTACTAAAGTCAAATCCTAAACTAATTGCAGAAAATGAAATGCTCGAAATGGAAACCTTAATCTATTGTAACAAAGAAAGTACAAGGAAAGAAACCTATTCTAATTGCATAAAGATCATGAAATAAATGTAAAACATTACATTTCAAAGAGTTTATATCCATTAAAATAGTTCATTGGAGGTTGCAATCAAGAAAATCATCATTGTATTATCCAATCCATAAAACTATCCATTAGCACAAATCGTTGAAATGTTTTGCATGGGTAAAGGAGCAAGTCCTAAGTGGTCTTTAACATTCCCTAATAATTTATTTAGATCCTATTGGTCTTGATTCAACCCAAAGGGATCATAACATATATTCTTGGGAGAATATGGACAAGTATATACATGCTAGAAGGCTGTTACAGGGTTTCCTGTAGTACTAGTACAGGAAACAACAAATTTTATATAGGGACTTATAATTCATAGAATGACCAAAAAAATAAAATTTAAATTGGACGGGACAAATTTTTTTACTTACTAAGATGTCTTAGGTCTCTATTCCAAGCAGAATCACTCAAAAATACCTCTGTTCACCCATGCTAAAAAGTGGCAGAAAATTACTAGTCTAAAATCTCGAAATTCGAAAACTAGTGAGCTAGTAAATCTATTAAATTCCTAACCTAATCAAGTGAAAATGAAATGGGGTGATTTTTGTTA